>JAKTYJ010000346.1:0-10742 GCA_030674515.1 Geotrichum armillariae | reverse complement strand
CGGCGAAAAAGGCGATGTTGACACTGCGTCATCTGCCTTAGAGGAAGAAAATGATAGGGAAAAAGCCAGGGTCATGTTTATGGACATTAACCCTGATCAACCAGTGTTTTCAGCTTCTAACATGGTAAAAATTGAAGCATTCAGTACTAGTCAGCAAACTCTCTCCCTTTTCTCACCATCTATACCTGAGACCATGTATCGCGCCAACTTAGAACGTCTAGAAGAGCATTACTCTGGTGGCTACATTCAAAAACTTGCTGAAGGTGGAAATGACTTGGATGAGATTGCTCGTATCCAATCACGAAACTACTTCCGCAACGCACACGCGAGTCCCAAACGACGAGTAATACGCCTGAACAAGAAGAATACTGCGACCGCTGAAAAGGCGGTGCCAATGCCTGTACCGCAACCGTCGCCGCTACAACATGTTCAACCATCAATACATTCACATGAACCATTACTCATTTCTAAGACTCAAAAGGTTGGCCCTGTTTCATCGCCTTTGTTAATGACAAGAGAGAAATCATCTGTTGTTAAAACACATGCTTCTCAGGATCAGAAGCCTGTGAAACAGCGAATTGAGCTACTCCATATTCCAGTGAAGAGAGCCTCTAATAATCCAACTGCTGGAAAAAGGAGGTCTGCTCATCAATTGGATGGGGAATATTTGCCTCCTCCACCACCTGCTTATGTGGCTTAGTTTTTATTCTTAAAGACCATCATGGTGATTCTAAGAGTTTTATTTATTATTTGTGCGTTTTGGCTGTTTGTTCTTTTTTTTTTTAATTTTTTCTCTCTACTCTAAAAGCAAATTTATTTCATGATTTTTTAAACTATAGACCTAATGGCTGGGTTATATTCATCTTTCATACTCAAAGGCGTTAAAATGAGACTTGAGTTTAGGTTAAGTTAGAGATAAATGTTGATTTTTTGCCTTATTTCACAGGACAAAATCAGATAACTTAAATTTAAGGATTGAAGAAATAGGTGCTAACTTTTAAGACACTTTCAAGTTCTGTTTTGATACATTTTAGGTGAACTGGAAATTACATGGCACTTATCATGTCAATATCACCTTGACCTCTATGTAAGTTAGCTGTAAACCCCTAAGCTTGAGATTCTCTGCCAATTCACATATTTATGCTCACTTGAACCACTGACAACCAGTTACGCGTGATATTGGCCTTAACTAAACGGTCTCATTCATGCAACTTGCTATTGATTAATGCAAATTGGCTTTAACAAGCGAATCATGTCAACCATTCTTAGCTAGTAAAATTTAATATTAACTTAGTAATATCAAACTGTGTATTACCATCTAGTAGATTTTTAATTTAAAGAATACTTGTGGTCTAATGACACCTCAAATTCTGGCCTTCAAAAAAAGAATAAACAAGTTTGCTCCATTTAATTCAGGATTGCCCAAATATTTTCAAGCCGTATAAAATGAGATGCAATTCAGATTTTGTACCAATGGATTGAGTTGATGAGTGCAACTAACTCTCTCTGGTAAGTCTCACAAGATTGAAAATAAAAATACACCCACAAGGGAACCATTAAGATTCATGTTTTTTTGTTTTTTTTTGTTTTTGAATTCTTTTTATTCTTTTTACAAAAACTTGGATTCTCTCTTACTGGAAGCATGCCTACTAGTCCTTTTACTGATTTATAGCTAATCTATATTGTACTTACGGTATTCACTTCGAGGCTTCAAATAAGCTTATGCTAATTAAATTGAAAACTTTGATGTATTGCTTAGTTATATACTCCGAAGACTCCGGAGTAAGAACCCATGTTTACCAGAAATTCCAGAGTCCGTATTAATAATAAGACACATTAAGTGAATTGCTGTCCATGTCCTAGAGCGCACTTGTCACATGTTTCCAGGAATGAGAAACGCCTTTGGGTTAAATTTTGTGGATGGATTTCATTTCATTGAGACTTAAGTTTGTGGTTTCCTAAAATGTGGAGACGAATTTACTTAGCTTTAATCTGGATCTGTTTCATTATATAAATATTTTGATACTTTTAATCAGACATCGTTTGGTGACGGAATTGGGGTTAACAAGTTGAATTGAGAAAAAGGAGGAAATAATTGATATGGAAAAAAAGTTAATATTTCAAAGCGAGTCGACGATGAATATGACGCTTAGCGGGACCTCCTGTGGAGGCTCCTATGGAAGAACCGTTCCAAGCACCAGTGTTGGTGACAGTAACAAAAGTGGGAATCACAGCGGATTCAACCACACTGTTAGTAGTATAAACACTGTTGGACACTGTGAAAGTATGAGGAATTGTAATGTACTTTGTAGAAGTAGGAGCAGGCACAGTAATCGTATTCGTCTTGGTCCAGGTAGAAGTCTCAGTATCAACAGCCGTACGTTCAACGGTGGATGTTTTACCTTGGTTAGTTTCAGTGACTGTGTAGAGATAAGTGTGATATACTGTGGAGGTCTTGGTTTCTTCAACAGCAGTGGTGGTTAAAGTAATGACCTGGGTGATTGTTTTAGTGGGAGTCAAAGTGACGGTCTCCTCAGAATTGTACACAAACTGGTTGGTAGAGGCTTTGGTCTCAACAACGCCAGCAGCCGTATTAGTGACGGTGATGAAATTAGTGACGGTGGAGGTAACCTTGTGGTTGATTGTAGTCAAAGCAGTAGTAGTGTCGGTGAGGATATATGTAGTGACGAGGGGAGCAGTTTTGTTGGCAAAGGGATTGGAAGTAACAGTCTGGATATTAGGCTCTTGAATGATTTTTGTAATGATACTGGTAATGGTAATTGTATCAATCTCGTTGCTAGAAATGACATTAGGAGTACCAGAGGCAGTACCAGTAGGTTCAGCGGCGACAGTGATGTAAATCGGATGGGTTAAAGTCAAAGTCTTTTCCAACTTGGAAACAACAGTAGAATCAACAGCAGCAATACCACCCAACTTGACAACCGAGTCAATTACTTCCCGTACAGAGTCGGAAGGAGCGGTAATAGTTTTGGTAATGGTGTTGGTGACTGTCATGTAAAGAGTCTTTGTGATATCCTGAGTAGTCGTGAAGGTAACGTCACTGACATGGCCATCAGACAATGTAGTTTCATATGCAGAAGTAACGACCGTGTTTGTGGTGAGTGCAGAGGCTGAAACTGAAACTGTAGGAACAGTAACGGTCACAGTGAGATATTGGGTCAAGGTGGACGTAGGAGTATAAACTTGAGTAACAGTCGAATCATCAGTGGAATCATGGGCAGTCAAAGAATTGTTTGAATAATGTTGGCCTCTATTGAGCAGACGAAATTTGGGGAATTCCAAGGCGAATGCTGAGGTTAAAAAGAGAGTAGAAAGGATCGTAGCTGACTTCATTGTGGAAATAAAAAAGTAAAAGATTCACGACCCGCGTGAAATGTTTAAAAGAGTGACTAAAGGTTAAAAGAGTGTTGAAGCGAAAGAGATGAATGAGAAAGAAAAGAAAAAGAGGATATTGACCAAGATATATATACTTGAACCCCTACCAAGTCTCAAAGTCCAAATAGTGAAGACGGCATACATGACCATATTTCTTTTCAAGTCCCAGGCAAACTATAAATTTACTTTTAATTTTTCCAAATTTTACTCAATGCAAAAAGAGCATTAGGTTCTTACGGACCTCCAGTACTTTTGAAATAAATATCTGTAGGGACAAAGTATATGTAGCCGAATGCTAGCGTGTTAATTTTGTCAAACATGGTAAAAAATCCACTTCAGCAAAACAAAATGAGCACCGTGGTACTACAAAGTATGTGATTCTGTGAATGTCACTGAATGATAAACCGATTCATGTATTTCATGGGACCCAACATGAAATGGCGTAGGCCTAGCATTTGGACATTCTCTTCAAAAAGAACATTCCAAGCGTGAGACTGTTTCAAGTTCAATTGATTTCGCCTGAAAAGCATTTTGAATCTCTTGGTACGCGTTTTTGTACTAAATTTTCATGGCAAAATCATTATTTTGAATAGAAAACTCGTCTGGTTTAGGAACTACGTCTAGTTTTGATACTACCCCTGCGCATCTCCAAGCAAAAACTAGCTTTCTTTAGGATGTGCCATTGCTCAAATTGGTCACTAAAAAACTTATATTCTTGTGATCTATACCCAAAAACAGTAAACTCGCGAAATTCTAAATGCCAACCAAAATCTCACCAGATTTCAAAAAATTTAGATCTACTTCTATCACGATTCATTCAAGTACTTTGGCACTGGAAAGAAATTCATTCAGAAGTAAATAATAAACCTCATCAAGGACTGGTGTTCATATGTAGGCCCTGGTCATCTCTCATAATTATAAGTCGTTTGGTAATATGTTTTGTTGGATTGTAATACTAAATAATGCTTGTCAAGTACACGTTTGACGCATTTTAGCTGCTCTGTATAAGCCTAATCTCTATGCACTTGAAGAACTTTGGAAGGATAAACAGTATCACTATTTGTGGTTGGTGATCAAGACACTCAATGATGCTTAATGGCCTACATAGTCAATAACTGGTCAAAATAATATGTTTCAAGAGTTTATTTCTAAAGTAAAAGACAATATACTTCTGCAAAACATCCAACTAGCTGGTTTTACAACTAGAAGCCGCATTACAGGAAGAAAAACCCTCTTCCGAGGTAAAAAACCCTTGGCCAGATATACTCCACTTGGAGTAGGAAAGTCTGAAGGGGCGGTTCAAACCCTCAACCTTTTGGACTCAGCAGAGGAGCAACTAACTGGGCCACAGGCGACTTTCCTTTGTAGTTGATGATTCAAGCTAAAGAGTTCTAAATGAGATTTTTATCCCATTAGCGTGTGTCTATCCTGGAAATATAACAAAACATGTTCAGGCAATCTGGCCGAGTTGGTCTAAGGCGTAAGGTTAAGGTCCTTATCTCTCCGGAGGCAAGGGTTCGAATCCCTTGGTTGTCATAAATATTTTTGCTATACGCAAGCCTTTTTTTAACCTATTCATGAAGCTCTTGGGCTAATGTTGAGGGTTTGTTCTGACTGTGTTCTGGATTTCAAACGCCAAAAAAAAAGAAAGTAATCACAAAACATTTTTTTTTTCTTCTTCAACTTATATACATTTAAAATCATAGGCTACACCAGTAGTTCAAGAAAAAGTTAACTATGAAAATTACATCAAAGTAGCCCTGCCTCCGATTTCACTGCTAGCTACTCCACTTGGCATGTCCCCGCTCCGGCCTTCTACAAATTGATTGTAGATGGCTTGTAATTTCAGTCTCTCGTTATGAGAAATAGAAGGTTGAGTGTCGTTCAACGATTTAACAATGTGGTGGGGTTTGATAATGACTTGGTCGTTCGTCGCTCCTGTTTTACCAGTAGACTTTTGAGCTGAATTGTCAGTAGTAGTTGTGTTGGTAGTTGAACCAGCAAGCAGTGTTTCCAGTCTCTTGGACATTTTAGAACGTTCTGCAAGTTTAGCACGTTTGGACATGATTGTATCCTCATCATTTCCGCCGTTCAATTCGACTTGGAAAAAGTCAACAGTGTTTTCCTCTTCTTCGTTATTTTCGACGCCATCTTCCCCATCTTCACCATCTTCTTCAACGTCAACGATATCATGTATAGCATCCAAGTACGCATTATACAACACCGCTTGTAAATCAGCGCCACTATAACCTTCCGTTTTCAAAGCCACATCTCTTTCCAGATCAACTTCAGGAGATAGTTTCATATTTCCCTGGACTGCCTTGAGAATATCGAGTCTATCTTCCAAATTGGGCATATCACAAATCAATGATTTATCCAATCGACCTGGTCTTAGTAATGCACTGTCAATCAAGTCAGGACGAGAAGTAGCAGCGAGCACGTAAACACCGTCAAGCCCCTCGGCACCATCCATTTGTGTAAGCATCTGGTTCACAACTCTATCCGTGACACCTGTACTGTCATGACCTCTCTTAGGCGCAATGGAATCGAATTCATCAAAAAACAAAATGCAAGGTTTCGCAGCCTGAGCACGGTCAAACAGTTCACGTACTGATTGTTCACTGGCTCCAATATACTTGTTGAGGATCTCGGGACCCTTAATACTAATGAAATTTAGGCCACTCTCTGACGCAACTGCACTTGCCAGCAAAGTCTTGCCGCAACCGGGGTAGCCGTATAATAGCAAACCAGAACGCAGGCGTAATGGGCATTTCGAAAAGATGGGTGCGTAGCGAGTGGGCCATTCAAGAGTTTCAAGCAGAACCCGTTTGGTATCCTTGAGACCGCCGATTTCAGACCATGAGACGTTTGATTTTTGGAGCTTGACGCCACGTAAACTGCTTGGTACAAAATCTGTCAATGCGCTGTCAAAGTCACATTGTTTTAATAAATTGAATTTTTCAACGACTCCATAATTTTCGACTTTTCGAATAATAGCTTGATGTTTAGCTCTTTCCACCAATGTCCAAAGGTCGCCAGGCTGATACCCTTCAGTTGACCCTGCTATTTCCAAAATCTCAAAATCTTCATCCAGCTCCATACTCAAGTTCCCGACAGCTTCAATAAGGATAGATTGTCTTACGTCTTTGTCAGGCGACTTTAAATGAAAGTTTTCTTCAAAGATATGGCTTGTGATCAAATGTGCGTGCAGGCTTTCCATTGCTGCACAACTCGCTAATACAGTAACAGGCCGGGATTCCATAATAGAGCTGACTAGTTGTTGAAATACCTCGGCCAGCTGTCGCGTCCGGGTACTGTCTGCGTGTTCCACCTCGGCCGGGATCAGTTTATCCAAATCATCTAGAATAACAACACTCGGTGAATACCAAGATGCTTTGATGAAGAGTTGGTTCAATGCTTCCTTTACAGCTTGTAAGGGTTCTTCACTTTTGTGGCCACAGGATAGCCACACACTGTAAATGTTATCAGCTCGAAGTCCTTTTTGGATTTGTTGGAGGACTGCTGTTTTGCCAGACCCACGGGAGCCGTACAATAGCCCACCCATACTAGAACCAGATCGAATAGTGTGGTTGATTGAATTCAACATTTTGTTAATTCCAACCACTTGTTTTTCCTTAACTTTCTCGGTCGGATGTAGTAGTTGATCCAATGTAAGACCGACTGATGATTCAGGACGAAGTAAAGTACCACCGAGTTCTACCTTGATTGACTTGCTTGCGTCTAGCATCCATCCTTCTGTTCTCTTTAATTCCAAAAAACCTCCACTGGGAAGTAATTCTTCAAAAGGAGGCAAAATCATTTTATTCGTAATTGGACCGAAAAGTATCCCAGTTTCTTCCAATTTAGCTTTGATTCGTTCATTCAGTTTAGTCTGTTCATCTTGTTTCTCAGACGCAGACGCAGACTGTTTACCCATTTTCAAACCTGTTGCCACAGAAGAGGCAGGTGTACTGGAAGTACTAAACGGCCTTACAATCAATGTTGAAGGATGATTGATCAATGGCTTAGACGCTACCTCGACTCTTATAATATTGCCCACGCCTTGGCTAATCTTCAAAGCTTCACTTAACGCGTATGAACACAGCCGCTAGCGCCAGCAGGCTCTCCATTGCAAGCCGTACCTGAACTGGCGCACTACCAGACTTCACCGCCTGCAATTGGTGGTCCGGTAACACCTAAAACTGTACCCCAGTTTTTTTCATTCATGGGTGCGGTAGCTGGGAAGGCAAAAGAGTTTTTCGGGGGCCACCCTGAATCTCAGCATACGCCGGTCGCTCCTGGAGCTATTCCTGTTCCTGTTAAGCAAAGTCCATATCTACAGCAGCAAAATTTGCTTCAGCAGCAGCAACAACAACAGCAACAACAGCAGCAGGTTCCTGCTCAGCCGTTCCAACAACAGCCTCCTAGAGCAAATTCATACCCCTCAGCACTTCATTCATACCAGTCTGTGTTTCCTTCACACCAGTCGGCTCCTCTGCCTCAGTATCAGCCGAATCCTCAGCAAATGTACAACCCAACTCAATCGCTCCCACAACAGTTTCTTTCTGGCTCTCAATACCAGTATGGACAACGACATCGTCCTTCTACGTACCCAATTATTGGCAGTAGTCAAATGCAATTCCAGTACCCTGCACAGTCTGCATCGCCTTCGTATCTTCAAACACCCGACCCGTCCATGACATCGCGGTTCCAATACCAAGATCCATACTACTTTCAAAAACCGGCCTTCAAGAAGAAGAGCAAGAAATCTAAAACGAAAAAGTCTAAAACATCTGGACCAAGACCAGCGGGTGCTGATTTATCAGATACCGATTCAGATGAAGATTACGAAATTCTTACTTCTCCAAACAAAGGAGGTACCAGTGGAGATGTTATCTCAAATATGGCGCCTGTGCTTGTTTTGCTCGTAGCTGGTATTACATTTCTACTAACTCGTGGCAGCGGTAGTCGGCCTCCAGCTGATGGCGTTGTTTCTGTCACGATTGACAAAGCATTGAATAGTTTACAAACCGGGGCAATAATTGGTATTGTCTTGAGTGCCATAATCCTTGTCTACAAATTCTCTGGTGGTTTTGGATCTGGTAGTAGTACGGCTCAGATTCCGGTTGCGGGTGCTTCGTTTTCGGAAAAACCTTATAAGGGAACAGAATTGGATCATATGGATTTCTTTCCAGAGATTAACCCTCAGTCTTCACAGTGGTCAGCAGGATATGGTGGTGGCATGCAGTCAATGGGCTATCCTGGCATGAACCGAATGGGCCCTGAATTTCCCAGTATGATGTCTGGAATGTCCGGACTCTCTGGTATGCCTGGACTTTCTGGTGGAATGCCCGCCGGAATTTCTAGTGGCCTGCCTCCTGGAATCTTGAAATCCAGATCTGGAAGCGGTGGTATCCCAGGTCTTTCTGGTGGAATCCTACCCAACAGCATATTAACTGGCGGCGCTTCCGGCATGCTTCCTAACCAGTTTCTCCCCTACGGTCTCTACGAAGGTGAAACAGACGAAGACGAAGACGAATACGAAGACTACATCCCTGCCGGTTCTTTCCAACCACGACCTGAGCCTAATGCTACTATCCCCAGTGAGCCTGCTGCTTTTAAAAAGCACCACAATGGTAAAGACATAAGGACAGCGGCATCGCCGGTTATTGAACCGTTCAAGCTGGCTGGGATTTCAAAAGAACTGATGGAGGAAGAGAACAAATCAACTTTTTACGAGCCAATGCCAGTACTGCCTGGTATTGATGATTTCACGATTGAACCTGTACTTTATGAGACGTTGAAAAAGGGGCCTAATAAAGAGTTGTTGGCTGAAACTGAGCGCAAAAAGGATGTCGATAATCCTAACGGAAATAATAACGGTGGTGATAAAGGTGGGAAAGGAAAGGCTGATGAACGAATTGAAGGAACTACCAAAAAGAAACAAGAGTACTTTGTGGATGATTACTCTTGTAAACCATATGGACCACCTCCTAAACGATACAGAGGTATTAATGTTTAAAGATATATTTGGTATAATAAATCAAAACCCAAGGTAATTTTGGAGATTGCTAAAGTCTGAGCTATTGATTGGCAATTTCAAAGGTCTTGAGCTCTTACAGACTTAGGTTACCCGATAGAGAAAACACTTGTGATCCAAATATGTTAAGCTCGCCGAATTACTTGGCGACGTTGGTGACCTGCATAGATGTATTAGATGAGAGACTATGAAATCAGGGTTTTTTTGAGCAACATGGAGGAAGCAAAGACAATCAAATTATGAGACTAAATCTATGGAAATGTCAGGTTGTCAGAAATATGACCTGATATCTCGAATATCATATATGGAAATGGTAAGAGTACTTCTGAGTCATTGCCGCTACAACATTGCTAATACATGTAGTATTATTGCCATGCAAATTAAAGCTCTTTAAGCAATACCAAGGTAAGTCTGCATGCGAGGACTTCATGAGATAAAGCTGATTGTGGTAGCGCAGATAACTTCTGGTACAATGATTATATGGAGAGAAAAGCTCCCCAGCTTTTTTCAGAAATCTGGGTAAATTTTCTTGAACAAAGCATTACTCGGCCTAAGGTACTCTAGCTACCTACTTACCATGGTACTGTAGGGTCTGCAATACCTTTTGGCTGTAGATGATATTCCAACTGCTTAAATTTTTTTTCTGCTATAAAATTTCAATTAACTGATTGATTAGAAATATTTAATTGATTTGTCGGCGTCTTCCGACTCCCTGAAAAATTGACGTGATATCGGATCCTTGACAATTAATGGAGACAGCAACGTTCTACAGCCTTTAACTGAGTTTTGGTACCGATTTCATAAAGTCTGAAGCCCAACCAACGGATTGGACCGCGCCGTACCGTCGGATACAAATACCGCGGCCCGCTGGGTAGTATTTAAAAATTAAGTCTGGGTTGGGGTTTGTTTATAGCGCTAAAACGGCATAACGCTCAAATCATGGAACAAAAAGGCTGAAAAAAGACTAGAACCCGAGATAAAAGTACCGGATAGAGACAACTTTTTGCTCTTGTTTTATTTCTAATAAATAACCAAAAAATTCCTTTTTTTTTCAATTTTTTCTCTTCTTCTCCAGTATTATTTTCCACCTTAAAAAGTTACTCTGGAGTAAAAAGTTACGATGAAGTTCACTCTTGCAACAGTATTGACTGTTGTCTCGCTCGCAGGTTCTGCTTCCGCTGAAACTATCCTCGGTGCCTTCATTTTTGGCCGTCATGGAGATAGACTTACTAAACCTACTACCACATTGACTACCCTTGGAGCTCATCAACTTTTGGACTCTGGCAAGTTCTATCATGACAGATAC
>JAKTYJ010000344.1:0-10797 GCA_030674515.1 Geotrichum armillariae | reverse complement strand
AACAAACTTGCAACTTGGCTCTTGAATCAGTCAATTCAGCAACCAATTTTTGCATAGACCGTCTCGCCTTGCATCTCTGATAGTAATCATAGTATGTAGATCAACACAGTGTAGCATTTGAGCAGAAATTATTCCAATGTGTTGGACCCTACACTTACTTCCTGTTCCTAGGCTAAACTTTATGTAGATGAAAATGTCGCTCTGGAGTTGGGATACGCTTACCTCAACAATGACAACTGATCATCTTTGCAGGTTTGAGCGCAGGCCCTTTACTTTTCAACGCGTCTGTTCCCGCTGCTTGCAGTATGTGCTCAATTTTCTGGACCTTCTGGCGGCTATTGTTATTTATTTAAAGCAGCTTATGTTTCGCTCACGGTTCGAAAAATAAGCTGTTGATTATGCGCACTCAGAGAATTGTTTGGAATACGCTTACTACAAGCTTCTCTTTCCCTGATCATCAGTATTTTCGCACTTTGGCTTGTTTGTGCTCCCGCTTGTGCTCCCGCTAGCATGCCTATTGTACGCGTTGTCTTTACTAGTATTCCTCCTGGAGTCCCTGTCATTTCTCCTGGGGTAAATTCCCAAATCATAATGTGCAATGCATTGTTTGGAATACGCTTACTTCATTCCTGAGCGATTCTGAACGTCCCTGATCTTCATCAAATGTTTGTTAGGTGACTCGGGCCCACGCATTTCTGTCCACAATCATTCACAATGAGTGGGCATTTCCACTCTTTTGTGTCATCATTTTGGGTCTCTTTGCTCTAGAGTGGTATATTTCAAATGTTTATATTTAGCTGTGTAGTGTAGCTGTGAGGATCATGGGAACTGCAAAGCAACCCTTGTCAAGAGCAACTTATAGGCATGAAATATTTGTCCGAGCCCACTATGTATGGTTTTATAGGTGCGTTGTCTTTTACAAGAATAATGAGAGAGATCTGAGACCCTTAATTTCGATTTCATGAGCTGTTGATATCCATTGCTGGTTCTTAGTTGCTGGATTGAGGTCTACAGACAGTTGAGTAGGTTTCGATCGATGTTTGCGACCGAGGATATCGTCTAAATTTTCTCTGCCTTTAATGTTTGCATGCTGGCAAAAGTAGATATCGGCATAATAAAACCGCAGACATTTTAGCAAGCAATTGAAACACAGTAATTATATCATGGGCATGAAATAATACGTATAGCACATGTAGAGGTTGTGTCAACACCGAACGTCCGAGATTCCGAGGGATGATTTCATCGTCAACTAAACATGACTTCAATTAGGCTTAGTCTATTAAACGGTTGCAGACTCAACTTTAGTATTTAAACTAGTCCTAGGATGGCATAGGCATAGGGAGAAGTTGACCTAAACGAGGTCAATGATAGTGATTTTGTCATGGTCAAACTTGGTAAAGCTTCATGTGAATCGAGTTCACCCGAACTTGAGGTCAAGCACGCAAATCGTGACGCGATAGTGATAGTACTGAGCGCAATTTACGGGATTGTGCAGGTTGGGAGCTGACTACATGTTTAGACCCTTCTGAGTAGGCAACAGGGAAACCTCATTCAAACGGGCCACCTCTTCTAGAAAATCCCTGGAATCTGGAGAAATTCAAAAATACATTGCACGCAATCTCATTTTAATAAATGGATTCCAACTAGGTCTGTAGCAAGAGTTCAAAGAGTTCAAAGAGTAGAAATATCAATGGATATATAGAAAGATTCTGAGAAATAACTTGCTCTCTCCAACAAGCCTAGGTAATGAGCGTGGCTAAGACTCTTACTATACTCAGTATCTCTACAAGTTAGAAGTTAAACATGCTACAATACCATATACGCAGTATTAATTATGGATCACAAAAAAGAACATGAACTGGTCATCTGGTTGAACCCTTCTTGCTACTAATACTCTGCCAATTCTGGGCCAGTGGCTTAAGGTGGACTCTGTTGTTCTCGCCATAAAGTTAACTCATAGAATCTTATAGAAAAAAGTCAACTATTGTGATATCTTGATTGGGGATTTTAACTATACACAAAAACTCTTTCCAGTAAGTCATTGATGAAGCCAAGTTATTCAAACGATTAGCTTTTCATGAGTGAGAATATTGAGAACTGCTGATTTACATAGAAATGTTGAAAAGATTTTTCTTTCTAATCAAGGAAATAATACCAGTTTTTGACTTTGGCCGTATAATTTGGTTGATCTCGATTCTCAAAAATGAATACGGGTTTGCCATGTTTGCGATCTGAGTATCTTCTACGCAGATACAGACAAGATTCAAGTATAACTACGAAATCTTTTTAATACCGAAAAAAGAGTCCATGAAAAAGGATATCCGATTCCTGTGGTATAGAACATGGCCTACAGGTTTGAACTGCACATAATTCAAAATACACTTTTCTCTCTCTTTTATTTTTTTTTTGCGGGAGAACCGCATGAATCGCCTTCAAACTGTTGAGCTTACTCCAAACTGAACCTCCCTTTTACATGGTTTCTTGTATATCCAGTACACCAGTAGAAAGAAGGTCATGATGAATGGCTTCTAGTAGAAAGTAAAAATCAACCTGTGCAGTTCGATTGTCATGTACTCGAGACCTTTGGGAGTTGTACAACCGTACAAAGCTCAAATGGAATTATAGATGAACGCGCTCTGGTAAAAGAACAATCAAAAAGAAAGAACCAATGCAGACTGGGACCAGGTTCTTGCTAGTGCTACGCTGTGACTCTGGAATAGAAATAGAAAATGGCCAAATTGAAAATTTCGCTTAATGCTTAATGCTTAATTTCATCAGAGAGCTCCCGCTGTATTTTTCTCTAAATCTCAGTCAACCTTCTCTTCAAGGTTCTTCTTATCACCGCCTTTAATCTTTGACAGCTGTCAACTCTTTGCTGTCTCAGTGAATAAGATTCAAAGAACTTTTTGAAGGTTGACAGGGACTCCGCAAAGACTCCGAGAAACAACTGAATCACGACTCAAGATCCAATACCTTGAACAATAGAAAAAATATTATCCGTAGTGCAGAACAGGCCTTGTTCCTGGTGCTCACTGCCCAGGTGTGGGCTCTGAAAAAACGACTCCTGGGATCATGTACGAAACGCCTCAACATATCTAATTCATGCTTCGTTGAACAATAGACTGGTATCGGAGTCAACTGTTCTGCCGAAATATACCCTGGTCAATCAGTGAAATTTTTCATACAAGTTTGAGTTTAAGAGTTGAAATGGTAATAGTTGAGCAGGTAGTAGCTAGGAAGCAGGGCGGGCGTAGCTAAAAGAGTCAAGCTGCTTGTAAACACATGGACCACCTGTTCGCGCTCTGACGGTCAGACTACTCCTGGCAGTTAGATGGTTAGACGCCTCGGTGTATGCACAAGGCTCATCGTAAAAAAGATTGACAGTGCGATTTTCATTCTCACCTTTCAGCAGTTTCTATGCCCGAAAAAAAGGGCCAAAAGTTTGCGCTGGTATAATTTCACCTACCAAGTACCCTAACCCATCACATATGCCAGCTCACCACTACCGCCACTCTTCTTTTCATCCATCCAACCATGGTAAGTCTTTTGCTTTTAAAGGTGCTTCAATCTGCTAACACTTCATAGTCTACTCCAATTGAATCTCGTACATTGTTCCAACGTCTCTCTGAAAGCTCACATCCTGTGGCTTTAGCATTCTTTCTCGCCTTTCGACTTGGTGCTTTATTAACATACCTGTTTGGTTTACTATTCACATCCAACTTTGTTCTCATATTCGTGCTTGTCATATTACTCCTTGCAGCCGATTTTTGGAATGTCAAAAACGTGTCAGGTCGACTTCTTGTAGGTCTTCGTTGGTGGAATGAAACAAACTCAGCAGGCACCAGCATCTGGGTATTTGAAACCGCAGACCCTCAACGATATATAAACCCAATTGATTCAAAAGTCTTTTGGTTGTTTTCTTATGCTACACCTGCACTTTGGTTGGGTTTGGCGTTGCTGGCTATTTTGAAATTCGAGTTTCTTTGGTTGTTGTTGGTGGTTGTCGCCTTGTTGTTGACCGTTACAAATGCTTTGGCATTCAGTAGATGTGACAAGTTTGGAAGAGCTTCGGGGGTTATGGGAAGTGTGGTCTCGTCAGGAGTTGTTAGCAGGGTTTTTGGAACCATAGCAGGGAGGTTTTTCAGGTAGCGACAAAGTCGTTAAAGACGGCGAATCTTCGGAGAAAGTAACCTCCGTCGGTGCACCGAAATATCCAGGATAACCACCAACTGAAACAGGCCCACTAAAGGGGCTCCTGTGCATTCGAGTAGGTAAAAGAAAAAAAAACGTTGATTCCTGAAATATATCATAAATCCCTGAACGCAGTTATGCACACGGCTGATAGATCTGGACAGGGACTACTTACCCTGCTTTAAAATCTGGATGACATAAGCATGACATGGTTATTTACTTTTTTTTTTTTTTTCAAAAAGAAAACACAACATTTCTTTTGTGTTATCAAGGGCCCAAAGAAGTTCCCCAAATATATAAATCTTGCCTTTTCCCTTCTTTTCAACTCATCAGGAAAATGATGAAACCATGAAAAAAGAACCAATATCTCCACATACACTCAAGTCGTCCCCGGACTCTGTGGACTGCGATGAAATCCTCAATATCGACTTTGCCGATACTGAATGGCTGGATGATAACATTTACTTGGAGTAAGCTTCATCTCACCGCTTTGACCTTTTATACTAACTTCTAATAGCGACCGTCTTTTCGGTTCGTATCTCAACTATCCTCGTCAATCCCCAGCGCCCGACCCTCCTCGAAACACATCTCGTCACGACAACTCACACTGCCTTCAGTTTTATCCACCAGTTCAAGAAACTCCTGTATATGATGCCCGACGACAAAAATCCGACATTGGCCTTACTGGTGCACTCTCGGGTCAGTTCTCGCTAAGTCCAGCTGCCTCAGGATCATCTTTTTCTGATGAAGCATCACCTGAGTCTTCGCCCCACAAATCAACGCCAATACCCGACTCTCACGAACTAGAACTCACCTTTTACCGTCGCAATCTTTTTCAAATATCATGCATTGTAACAAATGCGCACAATGCGGTTTTGGCTGGGTCCCCCGATGGCCCCACCATTGTGGGCCTTTCCATGGAGGTTTCGGTTTCCGGAACCGACGAAACGAAAAAACCAAAACTCCTTTATACTCCACCAAAACCGGACACAATTAAACAAGAACAATTACCTGCTGTCAAACCCTTATGGCCAAAAGACTCGGCTCAAGGTGAAGTCGTCGATTGGAAACGTCTTCAATTTCGGTCCGCAACTACTCATAATGGTCGTCGACGATTACAAAACTACTTTACACTCACTGTAGCTGTGTTTGCCGAGCTCGAAAACCGCCAAAGGGTTCGTCTGGTCTATGCTCAGTCTCGCCCTATTGTAGTGCGCGGCCGTAACCCCTTGTTTTACAGAAATCGGCAAACCATTGCTATTTCTGACCGCATGCCAGTCAAGGAAAAGTCGCCGACATCTGATGAAGATAGTGAGCCTGTTTTGAAAAAGGTCAAACCAAGACCAGAAGAAGACGGCTTGTACGAGTACTTTCCAATGCCTATGAATTATTACCAACCCCCTGTTGAAGTGGTATACCGGCCCCACGCCATTACCCATTCTATTCAGTCAATGAAACGTGTCTATACTGCCATTGCCTGACTTACACATTTTTGCTTATATTGCTTGCTTTTCTTGACGTGTCTACGATTGTATTTATTATGAAAATATATTTATTTATTCTATATTCTGCTTGACTTGAGATCAAGATGGTGATGCAGGTGGGAGTTTTGCCAGAACAGGTCGATGCGGTCTGGCAGGTTGTGTGCATTTTCAAGTATGGTTTTGTGGTGGGCGAGAGTGGTATGGTCCCTGAAAAAAATAAAGGGTGGTATGGGCGATAAAATATATAAGTCTACATTTGTCCTAACTTGTCTATTCCTAACTTGTTTATCCAAAGAGAATATAAATTAGATAGTTGTATGGACTAAGATGGTTGGAGATAGTCCGTGTACGGGCGTCTCGGCGTATCTTTGACTTTCTTCGTCAGGTTTTGCGTTTATTTGGCGTTTTTTTGAGCCATTATGATTGCGCTTATACCTTACTAGTGACGAGAAGTCTACAATTTCAAGTATAGAACTTGGGGGTGTCTGAAACTTTGAGTTAAAGAGGTTTCAATGCTTCCTGCTGTGTTCCATTCTAGAATAAAAACAACCTTAAACAAGCGATAAATGAGGTGGTCAAATTTTAAAGGAAAAAGATGGAGAAAAGCTAAGGAATACGGGAATACTACAAGAGACTCAGAAGAGCTGCTCAAAGTTCATATTCCATTTTGTGCTTAGACCGAGTAATAGACTTTTAATAAGTTTGCAACATTCTTTAGTCTGTGTCTATATTTACAATTGAGTTTTGATATTCCCTTGAGAAGGTGAGCCATGAGAAAAGAGTTAAGTCTTGATACGAGCTATAGTGTCAAAAAAATGAATTGAGTTTGGTGATACATGATGATAAAGTGTTGGATGATTCGGGATTTGGGTGTCAGTGTCGTAGTCATTAGCGTTTGTTTGACATTATGGCAGGTATTAAGTCTGTATGTAGTGGTTGACGATGATATTTTCAGGAGCACAGGTGTCTCTGGAGAGGACTTTATCTTGCCCATCTTGATTGTTCTTGAGAGACAGAAATTTCAAATACGATTGTCATGTTCAACCAGTTCATCAACACGTTCATGGTAATTTCACACGTTCATGGTTAAACAAGTCGGGGTCGTAACAGTTTATGCTCAACTTGGGTTCATGACAAAAAAAACGGCTAGAAATACATGGAACCTCGCTAAATGACACTTTTGATGACTGGAGCCATATGATGAATATATTTCAAAGTAGTCGAGCAAAAATTTAAATCAAAGAAAATGCAGGGGAGTATCTATGGCATTTATTTTCAGTTGATTGGAGGAAATATTCTACATTACATATTACTGATAGTGGAAAAAAAGCGTTTTACAACTGGTACGGGTTTTTGAGATCTTGAGCATAACTCCAGAAAGCATAAATACGTGAAAGGGGGCAATGGGCGTGAGATGTGTGAAATGCAAAGTAAAATGAAATCTGCGGTGTCAAGTAGTTTGTTTGAAGAGTTCAGCGCTTGAATTTTAACAATCTCTATGAGTTAGGGACGCCTCAGAGACCTGGCTGGTGGTTTATTTCAGACTCCCCTTATACTTACTTGTGGTTTGTTCAACAATATTACATTGAAAAATCACATATTAAGTATGAGATTATTGAGCTACCATTTAAGCCTTTTCGAATGGTGAAATCATAACATTTAGAAAATAAAATGGGTTATTACAAACGTTACTCAAGCAGAAAACGGGCATCGTCAAAATTCCCGAAGGAGAAGAATTTGAGAGGATTTCATCAAGTTATGTGCTACCAATGTAAAAACGGTTTAACGGTCACTGTTATTATTGCAGGTTCAAGTCATAAAAAACAAATTGATGATCATATGTGCGTGGTCACTGCGTGGTCACTGCTTGATCACTGCTTGGTGTATCATTGCCATTCCCTGTAAGTTTACAACAAAATTCACAGCCTTTTATGAATGGCGATGTTTACAAGGAAGTCTTTTGTTTTGGTGAGAGGGTTAATTCTGGTTATACTGGAATTTTGAAAAAAGTCGGCATTAGAAGATTTACTTGCGACATGTAAAAAAACGCTAAATCGTTTATTCAACTCAGTCATCTTGTGCAATAGTTACAATTAAAAAAACAAAACCCCTTCCAGGTATCATGTTCATGGCCGTCCATAACAAGAAATATATTGAAATTTTCGTCCATTTCAAACCATACTACTACATACTTAAAGCGTAATGCTTTTTTAAGCTACTGAAAAACCCCAGGGCCACTGTTAATGCAGGCTCAAAACGTTTGAACTTTTTCATATTCCATTTTCCAACCACCTACATGAGTATTTTAGGACTCAACTTGTGGAAACAGTTTCGAAAAACCAGGAAAAGAGAAAAAAAATGGGTATGGTACGCATGTATGAGGAGAAGGACAAACGGGGTGGACAGAAACGGGCCGTTAGCATTGCAGAAAATGGCTAGGAACGAAGAAAAGAATGTGGAAGCTAAATACATGAAGGCGAAGTCGAAAAAAGGCCCTGGTGATTGTAAATAAAACCATGCGTTTTGTGCAATCTCCAAAATGGCTTTATTGTCGTCTTTTAAAGGTGATTCACTAAATCTTAACCTTGAAGAAAGTGGTGTTTGGGCCATGTCCTAAACCTGAAAACGGATGAGGGTTGCGTGAGGACCGGTGAGAGTGACTCTTGAGGTTTGGAGGTCATGAGTTGCCGGGTCTCCGTCATCCGCGTGTATACCTACAGATGGCATAACGCTTGACCAGGACTTGAAATGTGGACCACACCCCCCTGGGTATCATTGACTAATGGCAGAACCCCAAGTTTGAGTCTTTTTGACAGAAGGACTCCCTGTTTGGGACGCTCCAAATGCGGTTTGTGCCAGTCCTGCTTTGTATGGGATCGTCTTGGTCTTATGACGTCTCTGACTGCCGGTTTACGGCTGTCTGGTTCCCATCAATAAGTTTTTTCTATTCCGTAACAAGCTTGGTGATCATAAAAGAGTCGACTTTGTAATTTCAAAACAGGCAATGGGGTTATTGATCTGAACCGGAATAAAATCCTATTTTTGAAGTTTTTGAAGTTTCTGTATGTTGCGGGCTTGCTGTTGTACCCCATATATTTTACAATGAAATCACCTTGTGTTCTTTCATCCCTGGGTACATGAATGATGTCCTTTATTCAAGTTCAATGAAGGTTCGCCTATCTCATCTCATCTCAGTCACTTCAACCAACTCTCTCAACTGGTCATCAGCCTGTAAATCATTCTCCAGGTTTACTCTTTTTTCTAATTGTTGACTTGATCGTCAATCCAGTTCACTGCTCCAGAGACTTGGAGACGATCAAGGACTCCTTCAACTGTTTCCATTTCTATCTCAACACTTGGTATAAGTTTTTGCGGGTTTGATGAGAGTTTCTATCTCTGAACGGTGATACTGAGACTACTCCAAAGTCTCAAGAAAATGGCTTTAATAAGGGCAAAGATCTTTTGTTACCAAAATTGTGTGTAGCTCTTCAAACTTTCGGTAACAATGGACATGAAAGAATTTGTTATATAATTGAACAACTAGCAATCCTGACTCTTAACTCTACCAATGTATAACTTTCAAAATCAGTATTCTTCTATTAGAGTGTGACATTTGTTAAATAGCGACTTTCCAAGTGTCACAATTGGTGCGTTGCTTTCAATTAAGCCCCATCCCCTAAAATGGATTTACATATCACAGAATCCTTGCTCTAATCCATTGAGAATCATAAAAGTCTTAGATGATTAACAATATACAAGCCAAAAATATAAAGAATTTGCAATGCCTAGAGTTTCTCTGTTCAAATAACTTTAGCTCAATTTGAGAGCGTTTTACATGTATATATGTAAAAATAGCTAAAAGCTACTGAGAAGAATGTTTCTGCAGACCAACTTCTAACGAGCGACTTACAATATATAAAACCGCTTGGTTGCATAAGCCTATGATGAATACTCTCAAAGTTAATTAGACTGTACGGTAAAAAAGAACATAATACAGAGCTGTACTTGATATGCTCGTTGATGCTTCCGGTGTCAAACCCAGGTGCGATATACCGCTCAGCAACACTGTATTGATATCAATACAAATAAAGCTCAATCAAATTAAGAATTATATCTTCATATTCAGGATCCAGGTTTATCAAGTTGTTTAAAACATCCTCCAAAAGAACTAAAGTCTTGAAGCTCAGCTCAAGGCCATCATGTACTACATTGAATCCCTGAAACAGATAGTCATAAGGTCCAAGCTGAAAAGATTCTCCCATGCTTTCCCGTACTTTGTCATGAAACTCTAGCTCTGGAACTCACATGATCCATAATCCTTCAAATAACCCGAGACTTTTGGGCAACTGGGTTATTGAGTCCATATCTGAAACCAAATGAATGAGGGAATGGAGGAAATTTCAGGCTGGCTGTGCATGTCCTTCTTGGACTATAATAACCGTATACTCAGAATACCTGCAAGGGTTTTTATTCCATAGTCCATGAGTTATACTCTATAGAAAAAAGATGCACTAGTAGGAGCCTGTTACAGTATGTGTTTTCCTTTTATTCAAAGCTGTTCAATAAACCCACAAATATAAAATATATCATGAGTAAATTGACCAAGCTTTTTTGGAATATCCTTCATCTAAGAGTCCAATGGTATTAAAATCATAGCAATGTCATGAAAATTGACCAATTGTAATATAAACCAGTATAAAATGCTGTATAGTTATTAATTGAGGTATACTTCTTTAAAAGAAATATTTACGGGAAATAAAATTTCGAGTTTTTCAATTGAATTTTTCAACTTTAAGATGTTATTGCACTGGCTTATATTATACTGTATTTAGTATTCTATGACTCGGACTCAGTGATTTTTAGAATCGACCAATTGAAGCCTAAACTACTATTACATGTTTATCGCCATCGGTTCTCAAAAAATAGCACCAAAAGTACATTGGGGAAAACTCAAGTAAGTTTGTGATACTTTGATTGCAGTTAACTATTTGAGAGATTGTTTAGGGCCCGTTAGGTTACGAATTAAGCGAGGCCCTGCTTAATATATTAATTTTAGAAAATGAACCTATTTTTCTCATAATTCAAGAAAACCATTTTATATTTCAAGTAGCCCGAAATTTCT
>JAKTYJ010000343.1:0-10813 GCA_030674515.1 Geotrichum armillariae | reverse complement strand
GTATATACTAATGTAAATCGCGAGAATCGAAATGAGAATCAGGTATCGTGGAACCCAAGAAAACACAAGGCGGTACCAGAACGGTCGAATGGGGAGATAACACCAAGTTACCAGAGGGACATAAGACATTCGGCCATTATTGATGAAACCCAGCGAAGCCATAACCAAGGGTAAGAAAAAGTTGACTCCATAGACGTAATACCGATATTTATAAAGTCCGCCTTCGGTGCTAGAAAACTTTTGAAAAATCAGTAGTGCTGTATGGATAGCAAGGGCCAAAACCGCGATATCAGCTCCTTCAATAAATGCAGACGCGAAGAAGCCCACTACCTGGCAAAAGTTGACGTTATCATATGAAGAAGGTACTAGTAATACTCTGGCAGGGTACCAAAGAAGCACAACAGCTTTGCCAAAATCACACATTAACAAGAGTAAAATGAGATGATGTCGGAATACTTTTACTCTCATGGAGATGTAGAGATAAAATGCCAGTAGCCCAGCGACTATACTGAGGCAAGATGCAATAACAGATAGTACCCGCATGGTCTGAGCCTGGTGCTCTGGAAAATAGATGCCATCGTCATTAACCACCATTTTGATTGTACTTTGAGTAAAGGTGAAATTTTGCAGAAAAGACTGCTGCTGGCTGCGCAGTAATCGGGAAATTGGCTAAAATTGGCTGAAATCGGGAAAAATGTTGGAAGTAGTAAAAAAAGGGTTGGGATAAACAGCTATATGAACTTTGAGTAATTGAACAAGTTGAAACAATGAAGAAAGAGATGGAGAAAAGAAAAAGAGCAATAAAAGTATTCTTTAATATTGGTGTCGGAAACAAGAATTCAAAAATGAAATTAGCCACGCAGCGTGCGCTAAACGAGCATAAATCGGAGCCATCAGGAAAACTGTTTATAATTAGTATCTAGAGCTGTGAATATCTCAAGAATTAATCTTTATAACATGTTTTGGCAGGTTTTGACAGGTTTTGACAGGTTTTGGCAGGTTTTGACAGGTTTTGACATGTTTTGACAGGTTTTGACGGGTTTTGACAGGTTTTGACAGGTTTTCATATAGTTCAACAGGTCCTAAGTTTAAGCAATTTATAGATCCCATGGCTTATATTCGCTATATTATTAGCTAGGACAACTATATATCATTTGGAATCTCAAAAGATTGAATCTACTCAAAGTTTCTTTACAAGTAGATTTCAATCAAAACAAACAGAATTGAAGTCAATTGAAGTGAATCAAAAGAGAATCAAATGATATCGATGTTAACTTGAATAACTTGTGACGCACTTTTCTCAACTTCAGAATTTCACAAAACAGAAAAAAAGGATTAAACAGAAATTTAAAGAAAAAAATTTCTTTATAAATATAAAAAAATCTCATTTTGAGTCCGAGTCTTTCATGAAAATTAATTCAAAGGCTGGGGTTACAAAAGTAAGAACACTCACCATAGAATGACTAATCAAATTTAAGTTCTTCTGCATCCTGCTGACGAACATCGTAAAATCTGACTCTGACAAATCTGTCTTCGCCTCCAATTTTCATCTTTTTTCTTCATTTCACAGGTCTTTTGCCTTTTTAATATCTCTAGTAAATTCATTTATAATGTCAGAGGACTCTTCTCCGTGTGGATCTCCTTCTTCGTCTAATGAAGGTAATGGCGGAGCTTTCGCCACTTTTAACGACAAACCTGTGAAACGACACACAGCTTGCGAACTCTGCCGCCGAAGGAAACTCAAATGTAATGGGCAGAAGCCTCGCTGTGAGACTTGTTTGCGTTTAAACAAGGAATGTCAATATACAACTGTTCACAAAAAGTCTGGGCCTCAGCGAGGTTACTTGAAAAAACTGGAGAGTAGATTGGACCAAATGGAACGGCTATTGGCTCAAAATTTGAAAGAAACACAAGATATCCAGTCAGGCAGTAAACGACCTGCTAGTAATGAAGAGGATGTCGTCAGTAAGAAACGCACTCAGAAACAAAAACAACCGTTCTTGTCTACCACTGAAGATGTCTTTTTAAAGTCAAAACCTGAACCGACAATTAAAGATCCCTGTCATAGCATGTATACTGACAAGGTGGACATGTTCAACGATATACAAAGCTTTGCAGGCAAGCCAGATTCACAGACAGCGCTCATGCCCATGAATGTCGAAGAGCCTTATCCTAGTGAATCAATCATCAACCAACTTGTTGATCAATACTTTGAAAGTCCTCATCATTCATATCCTTTCATTAACAAACCTCGGTTTTATTCTACTCTAGCCATGGGCCGCATTAAGCCATATCTTCTCTATGCTGTTCTTATGACAGGTGCCGCCATGTCCGACAACTCTCTTTTTCATCTTCAAGATCAAATGTACCAGCGGACATCTAAGTATCTATACAAAGCGGAAATTAAAGGATTTGGTGAAGAAATCGTTAATCTTGAATATGTGCAGGCTACTATTCTACTATCTATCCATGAAAACAGAATTGGTTGCTTTGGTCGTGCTTGGCTGACTGTGGGAAAAGCCGTCAAATCAGCACATCAGAATAATCTACACGATGTTGAATCCTATGCTGCCACAAAATGTCCGTTTAGTCCTAAACCAGATGAGCTAGCAAACCTAGAAGAAAGACGCAGAACTTTTTGGTGTGTGTATTTAATCGATCAGTATTGCTCTGTTGGAACAGGCTGGCCTTCCGGTATTCGTGAGAGTGAAATAAAAACCAGACTGCCTTTAAATGACCAGCTTTTTGATATCTCCGCACCCGAGCACTCGGCGCCTTTTTTCACAGTTTTGGATAATCCCGAACGTTATGTACAAGGCACAGATTCAACATTGGCCTTGTCAGTTATCTTTGCTTACTTGTTGAGACAGAGCTTTGCACTCATGACAAAGGACCCGCGACCTGATGATTCAAGTCCTACCGGTGAATGGTGGGCTAAAGAGCAACACCTGGCTAAGAAAATTGCATCTCTTCTGAAAGTCTTGCCTCCGATTTCTATAAACTCTGAAATCTCTCAATCTAATAACCTGGCCATTAGTTTGCAACTTTTTTACCATACATCTGTCCTGGCGTTAAATCGAGCAGCCATGATGAAACTCAAAACACAGGACGGTCCTTTCAACCCACGAGAGTTCAAAGTTAAGTGCATTCAAGGTACCAGCAATGTGGTGAAGGTGCTACGAATGTGTAATAGCCTGTTCAAGGTTGTAATACGGAACCCTTGTGGTTTGTTTTGTTTATACACGACTGCACGAAGTTTTATCACAATTTTAGAAGAAGATCGGTCTATTCAAGATCTCTCTCCTGTTTCTGATAGTGCTGCTTCTGAACAAGTAATCAGCCAATGGAGGTCGCAATTGGATTTTTTGTTAACTGTGCTCAAGGTTCTCAAATCCAAAATGTTCATGGCTGAATGTTTTTATGAAAAACTTCAAACAGATATTTTCAAAGCAAATCTCATGCGCGCCAAAGGATCATCAGCAAGTCATTGTCAAGACTTTATTACCAAAATGCAGGAAGACAATATGGAATCAGAAGCAAAGGTAGCTTATAATACGGTTAACGAAACGTTTCCCCAGGAATGTAATGATGCGCCTTCGTTATCAAATCCGCAAGCCCGTATTAGTTCAATAAGCACAGATGGAAGCCGAGCTTCAACCTCTCCTGAATCGTTTATCTCAACACCAAATTCTACAACAGCATTTCACCTTCAACAGCAACCGTCAAATAGTATTGGAGACCTGCCAAAGTCTACTATGAAAGCACATGCCGTCAATGCCGGTAAGTTCAGGCAATCTTTAGACGCTCAAAACGCGCCCATGTTTAGTGGTAAAGATCCATTATTTGAAGTAGTCGACCCTGTTATGGAAGCCGTTGTCAGTTCAGACCCCCCTTCATCTTCGTTTGCTCAACCATTAACGCCAAACTTGTCTGGGTTTTTGAAATCGACCTCCCAATTAGTAGGTGTGACTACATCTGTTGACTCGCCATCTACGTTTGGTTTTGGTGGTATCAGCAGTAAAGGAGGCGGTGGAGAAACAACTACAATAGCGACAGATGGATTTGAAAGTTTTTTTGGTGGTACGGGAATGGATGGGCCTGATTTCTTGCAATGGAATTCAGAGTTGAGTTTGGAAAACATGATACACAACATTGGAAAGCAATAACGAGATTTTTTTTAATATATATGAGCGCTTTTAAAGCTGTTAGATAAAATATTCCCTACTCTTACAGTAATCCTCACATTCACAAAGGTATGTGCACAGATCAGTAGCTTAAAGCCTAGGTTTTCTTGCAACTATGCTTACCTCAGAATCCAAGCAGGTTTTTCATGGGATATGTTCATGAGTCCCATCTTTAAAGTGGAATAGTTATTTCTAACGATGAGAGATATAAAGTCTAGCTTAACTCTGTGTCTACAAGTCGCTCTGTATCTATTGCACTTTCAGGTATACATACTTTTGACATCAACATGTACGCTATCCGTCGCACGCCAACGATTGCTGATACTTCCAACAAAAGTATTTGTCACTTTTCAGGTCCCAGTTTGTTTAGTATCGCCATGACAAATCTATTGGTCTGACATTTGACTACATGGAGGTTGATTTTGCAACCGCTACTTTTGCTCATAGCCAGCTATACTCTGTTCTTTCACATTGTACATGTATGTTTGTTTCAACACTTTAACTACTTTTTAATAACACAGAAAATTCCAAATCATGTACACCAGTAATTTTTAAATCAATACGTAAAATACCTCACATCACTTTTGGATCTCATCCTGCTCTTCTCGTTTTAATAGTATCTATATACTCTATCTCCATTTCCCATCAATCCTCGCAGGCTTTTGAAAGAATTCTCAGATTGATTCTGGAATAAGTAACCAGGCCAAAAAAATAAAGGGTAGAGCCGGTTTCCTAGAAACTCATACTTTGTTTCCTCCTCCACGTACTTATTAGTCACTTCTTGGCCTTGTCACGACAGTGTGAACCCCCTAGCGCTTATATTGTTACATTGTAGTTACGAACTTCACTGATATCTTCCGGAGAGACCTGAGTTCTCGGCCCTTCTTCGACTACGATGGTCCAGGAAGAAATTCACTAACTATTGCAGATATTTTATTTTTCAAATTTTTATAATACAATTCGACTTAACTTGTTTCTAGTTGATGATCAGAGATATTGTTGAGAAGCGATCGAGCGCTCATGATTGAATGAAGAGCAGTATCCAAGCGTTTAAGCCGTCTGTCTCTTGGGCTTGGACATGGATCCAAGTCACTATTTTTGGCACTTTGATTTGTGTCTATGGTAAGTGTAATGATATTTTCTCGTATGTTGAGATCCAAAGGAGGAGAAGATGCATGTCTAATGGGAAGATTTTGAAAGGAAGGAAGTGTTGGAACCGAGTGCTGCCTTAGTTTGGAAGCAATTGGAATAATGGGAATGTTATTATGTTCAGGAAGTAACCGGAAATGATGTGAAGGTTTGCGAGGAGGTATTTGTAACGGAGCTGTCATTGTATGCTTTGAATTGTTGTTGTTTTGGTAGTAGTAAGTAGGAGAAGGAAGAGACGGTAATGAAATGGTTGATGAGGGATTGTGAAAAGTAGATAAATTGGAAACAGATGATGAAATGCTAGAGTATGAGCCAGTCCTGGATGAAGAACTAGAATTAATGTTGGTGGGAGGGATTGATTGTGGTGAAAGCGGACTCAGAGGGATGTATTGATATTGAGTTGGTAGAACTGGTGTTTTTGGAATGCTGCTACTATTTGTGCTGTTGCTGTCACTGCTATATCGATCCGGTAAATAATCGAATCTGTACTCAGGAAGTTGCTCCATTGAGTTCCTGCTCACCAAGTACTTTTGGTTACTGTTGGAACCGCCCATAACAACAGTTTGACGTCGTGATTTTTTGACCGACTTGGACGCATTTTCTCTGAACTCGGAAAGCTCCTTTTCAAGATCACCTATTTGGTCAACTAATTAAGGTTAGTATTCGGCATTTTGTAAGGACAATAATATTTTTCTACTTTAGAAAAGCTCCAAAATATTTTCAGCAGTTCAGGCAGGTTAAAGTTTCCATAGGCCATGTTTTCCTTTTAGGCAACTTTTTCATGCTCAAAAAAATATAATACGAGCAAGGAATGCAGAGAAGCATGAGAAAGAAAAAAATAATCAACAAGAGTAAATAGTAAACATACCTGCCTTGGAGGCTTCCATTGCTAGTAATTGGACTTGTTCTTCGAGAACCTGAATGCGCTCTTTATCGTCCATGGGTTGTTGAAGAACGCTAACATTTTCAGAGATGGGAGATGAAGGCTGTGAATATTCGAACTCTGGGTGATGGTTTAATGGCGTTATAGGTGAATGTGGAAGTGTAGAATTAGATGAAGGAATAGAAATTGTGTCTAGACGAGGAGTTGTCGAGTTGTTTCTCGACATTGGATGTATATGACTGACCATTGAAGGTGAAGATGTTGAATAGAAGTCGTCGCTTAATGAGGTCATACTGTGTGAATATATGAAATTGACATTATGAGAAAAGAGAGAAAAGGAAGAAAAAGTTAGAGGAATTGTAAAATATATATACTAACTTTATAAATTAAATGGGTAATCGATATGCTTTCCTCGTGTGAATCTCACAAATCAAGTCAAGATCGCGGCTCAACTCTAACTGGCAATGTACTTGAGAGATCAAGTATTCACAGTACCAAATGAAGACACTAAGATGCTATTCAATATGGGGAATTGAGGTTTCCTGCTGTTTTGGTTGATCCATATCCGGTAGTAAGTCCTAGAGTTTGCTAGTCAAGCGCATTCCTTTTCCAGGTCGATTATGCCTTCAATCGGGGGACTTGGCCCTATAGTAGACCTAAAGTAGGAATCAGCTATTATGGCAGCCGATAGTCGACGATATAATTGATCTCTTTCGGACTTTCTGTTTCTGATCATGAATACGCGCAGAAAATACTAATCATCGATGATACGGACAAGCAAATAATTTTCAGCTCAAGTCTCTTTTTTCTCGTCACGATTACTACAGTAGTAAGTCTGAATCATTCAATACCTATAATATTTGGTTCAGAAAGTATTTCCCCTTTATGTGGCTATTCGTAACTTTCCAAAATTCATTTTGTCCGCAAAAGATCACTGGGCTTCGTGATTCAGATTTACAGAATAAAGACCTGATTTGGTCATAGGGGCAAAAATTCAGGTACTGTAGCATCATCAGCAAGGGCAAGAATAGGCACTCCATTCTCTGACGCCGTTTTGCTTCATTCTTTCTCGGTATTGAAGTTTTTCTGATTTAACAAATTTTGGTAATCCGAAGAGAAAAAGAATTTTAGGTACGTGGGAAAAGAGTGGCTACAAAATTTATTCGGGTTTGAAAATTCGTTCTTTAGGAATGATCCACCATCTCTGAATTCCATTTGACCAAAGAGTAAGAGAGAGAAAAAATACTTTGAGTATTCCGAATATATATGATCATGAAAACGGTCGGGAAAAGCAATCTTGGTCGCATGTTGACCATTCCCGGGATATTACAGGCTTGGAACGCCTACATGACACGAAAAAATCGCGTCTTCATTTTGTCACCGTTTAAGTTCCTGAATTCTGGTTTCTCTCATTTTCAAGAATCTCGAGATCGGATGTAGAGATTCAGCTTGGATGAATCTACTACATACAGCATAGCGATATTGTGGTGCTACGCTTGCACCGAAGGGCTCAACTGGCGCACTGATCTACTTGAAGACTCCAAGGTTTTTTAATGTTGGCAGTTTCATTCACAAGGATTTACGTCAATCACGCTACACATTACATACATGTACCTGGCTAAATGGGTGCCACTGGAGTGTAAGGCTCTTCCAGGAACTTGAGCTCCTTCTCCGACAATTTGAATTTTACAGCAGCAACAATATCCTTGATACACTCAACCTTGGTGATTCCAACAATAGGACTACAGCCCTTTGCAATAGTCCAAGCTGTGGCTACAGTGGCCATTGCAACACCTCGATCTTTTGCAACCTTTTCAACTCGGTCAATGATCTCCTTTTCACCGGACTTGGTACTACCCAAACCAATGTATTTGCTAAAAGAATCAGTCTTGGATCTCTCAGACTCTACACCATAAGGTCTGGACAATAAACCACGCGCAATTGGAGACCAAGGAATGAGGCCAATTCCGTTTTTGTTGCAGAAAGGAATCATTTCGCGTTCTTCTTCGCGGTAAACCAAGTTATAATAATTCTCCATGGTGATGAATTTGGTCCATTTGTGAAGCTCAGCAGTATGCTGGAGCTGGGCTAACTCATATACCTTCATAGTGGAAGCACCGAGATAACGAGCTTGACCACTCTTGACAACATCGTGCAAAGCTTCCATAATTTCAGTGTCAGGAACTTCAGGATCATATCGGTGAATGATAAGAACATCCAAATAAGTTCCAAGCCGTTCAACGGATTGAGCAACACTGGTCAAAATATTGGTACGCGAAAGACCATACTGGTTTGTACACTCAATGTTGGAAGCAAATGAAAGGTCTAATGGTTCGCCAGGCTCTCCAGTGAACGCAAAACATTTGGACATTATGACCAGTTTTTCGCGAGGAATTTTGAATTTTTTGATGAAATTGCCAATTAGGATCTCAGAAAGACCACCCGAATATACATTTGCAGTATCAAAAGTTCGAATTCCAGCATCATAGGCTGCTTTCATGAGGGTCATGATCTTTTCTTCGTCATCTTCCAACCATGGTTCCCAGGATTTCGATCCGTAGGACATGCATCCTAAGATGACTTTGGAAATGGTAAGTCCGGAAGAGCCAAGTCTGAATGGTTAGTCTTAAAATTGGCAATTCTAGTTCAATTAATCATACCTGTTAGTTTCCATGTTGATTTTTGTTCTTTCAATTGATGTTTCTGTTGATTGCTGGTTTCTAAAATATCGGGAATATCGACCACTTTATATACTGCCCATTGTGCCCAGTATTGTTATATATAGATTTCTATTAAATACCATTCTCAAACATCCTAGGTTCTTTCAATATCAACTGATATAATTGTTAAATCCGTCGTTACACCTCTCGTCACCCAATACTCAGAGAAACCCTACTCAAGTTGATACACTTCTCTTTAATACGTCCAAGGCTCTAATATTACATGCCTTGGTATTGGAAAAGCTATACTTGCTGGTTTCACTTATTTTATACTCCTCAAAATTTTTTCCCCGTTCGCAGTAGCATAAATCTGGAAAATACTGTGTGAAATTGCTTATGTCTAACCCGCCAACGCTAGTGATACAGTAAATATAATTTTATCTCCAGACTGATTATATATGGAAGCAGAGAGCTGGAAATCAAGATTGACTTTGACTTGGAATTTCATGAAGAAGCAAATGTTTAACCTAACATATATCACAAGCTAGGCCATTTTAGCTTTCTTGACAACAGCAGTTTAATTCACCAAGAAATAGTTTGAACAGCCAAGGATTCTAATGTCCCTGAATCCTAAAATTTGATAGTTTGCTTGGTCAATATTTTCAAACAATTTCACAATCAAGTACTGTAGATCTGACGTAGAACACTAATAGAGGGGAATAAAGCTCAATTGATAGAAACTAATATTATGTAGATAGCTAACGTGTGAGAAACAAGGCTCAGTTTGTTGAGCAGGTGAGAGTACGAATCTGTTCCAAAATAGAGAGTGGATTTAATACGGAATGGAGATGTGAGAGAGCACGACTGTAGGTGTCTGAGTGACAGTATTATGATGGAGATGTGAGGGTGTGCTCCTATTAGCCTCCTAATGATAATTTCTCTTGGGAGAAGAACTCAAGACCAAGAGGTATAGTGAGTATCATTGCGGAATGTGTCAAGGCTCATGGAAGATCACCTCTGCATAACACACAACTAGAAGCCGCCTTACAGGGAGAAAAAACCCTCTTCCGAAGTAAAGAACCCTTGGCCAGATATACTCCACTTAGAGTAGGAAAGTCTGAAGGGGCGGTTCGAACCCTCAACCTTTTTGGACTCAGCAGAGGAGCAACCAACTGGGCCACAGGCGACTTTCCTGCGTCGCCTTAATCTCAATCCCTAACGGGTAATTCCTGAAGGAACCGAGTCCTATTGTCAGGACCCGTTACTTCTCATGAAAATTCAAATGCTTCGTTAGCTCAGTTGGTAGAGCGTCAGTCTCATATTTTCAGTTGTTTCTTACAACTTGTGCAATCTGAAGGTCGAGAGTTCGAGCCTCCCACGGAGCATTTTTTTAGTCTATGCTTAATACTCTTGATTCATGTTTTTTTAGTTATTTTCTTGTTTAGTTAGTCATTTTAAACGCTAACGAGGAAATTTTCCCCTAAGCTATGTAGAGTTATAATAATTAATACAAAAACTCGATGCAGAAAAAAAAAGCCAACAGAAACAAATACAGTATGTATCACAAAATTTAAAAAAGTTCATTATGAATTTAATAAGCCAAGTACTGTTTAGAAATTATTAAAGAGAGGTCTTATCTTACGTTAACAGTCCAGTTAGCGCTCATTTCTAGACTTGATTCGCTTTCTACAAAACAACCACACCACCCATCTTATCTACCAGCATCGACTGATACTCCATCTTAAACGGATTGCTTGCTTGGGCTTATCTAAAATACACAAATCCGTGCATCTTTTGAGTATCTTTAAAGGTATTTCTTGAATCATGTTAAAAAAATACTTTCTTGCCTAAACATTACATGATAGCCATCCTGGAATTAGAGGTTTGAGTAAAGCTCAAATTTTCAAAAAAAAAAAAAAGAAAGTAAAAAGATAAAA
>JAKTYJ010000342.1:0-10817 GCA_030674515.1 Geotrichum armillariae | reverse complement strand
AAAGGTGTCGCCAACTACCTCAAAAAGCACGCTTACGGCAATGCTACTACCGAGGATCTGTGGGCTGCCTTGTCCGATGTTTCTGGTATTGATGTCAGTGCTGCCATTGGTGATTGGACTTTGAAAATTGGCTTTCCTTTGGTATCGGTCAGTGAAAAGAGCAATGGTGATGTTGTTCTTCGTCAAGATCGGTTTCTAAGTTCCGGTGATGTCACCGAGGAGGAAAATAAGACTACTTGGTGGATTCCTCTTTCCATTTCTTCTGGTGCGGACCACGATGCCTTTGTTCAGGGTGCTCCTTCTATTCTCGACACCAAGGAGGTTACTATTCCTGGTCTTGCCAATGACTTTTTCTTGCTGAACAAGAACCAAACTGGTGTTTACCGCGTCACTTACTCTGTTGAGCAATTATCTAAGATTACCGCTAACATTGGCAGCCTGTCATTGAACGATAAGATTGGTCTTCTTGCTGATGCTGCCGCTTGTTCTACTGCAGGCGTAGGAGGCACTGACGGTTTATTGTCCGTCATTTCTGCACTAAAGAAAGAGACTAACTACAATCTGTGGAGTGAGATTTTCAAGCAAATCAGATCAATCCACAACGTCTGGTTTGAGCAACCAAAGGAGGTCAAAGAAGGGCTTGAAAAATTTACCCAAGACTTGATTGCCTTTAACTTGGCGAGACTTGGTTTGGAATTTCCCGAGGGCGAGGACTACCTTACAACTGAGCTGCGTTCTTTGATTGTCAGTGCTGCCATTTCTTGTAATGTTCCCAGTGTGACTGAATTCGCAAAAGAGAGTTTCCAAAAATGGAAGAATGGTGACAAGAAGGCAATTCATCCTTCTCTCAGAGGTGCCGTTTTCAAAGCTGCACTTGCTTCTAGCATTGGTGAAGAGCTCAAGGATATCTATGAGATTGTTTTTCAAGAGGTTGTTGACCCTTCTTCCGTTGACTCTGTCGATATTGCTCTGTCTTCTCTTGGTAAGGCCAAGGAGGCCGAGTACATTAAACGTGGCCTGAACTACATTATCGGCACCGAGGTTAAGAATCAAAATATTTCAACCCTTGTCAATTCAATTGCCAGCAACCCCGATAGTAGATGGAAAGCTTGGGAGTACTTGCAGGCCAACTGGGATGCTATTTACAAGAAGTTTTCTAGTAACATTGCTATCCTCAGTCCTATCGTCAAGTTCACCACAAGATACTTTTCCTCAGACAAGGCCTACAAGGAAATTGAGGCTTTCTTCGCTGACAAGGACACCAAGGGATACGACCGTGCTGTATCACAAAGTTTGGATATTGTCAAGACCAATACTCAATGGCTTGAACGTGATAGTGAATCCGTCAAGGCCTGGCTCAAAACTCACAACTACTTGTAAGTACGTTATGTTCAAACACCAAGAAACACCTCAGAGAAGCACAATGAATGGTTAAATCACAAGTAAATCACAAGTAAATAACGAGTAAGATATGACATATAAGAATAATGGTTTATTTTCATAAATTTTTAGCATCTATCAACACTATCCTGTCAATTGAGATATATGAGGTGGTTTTCTTTAGAATGAGTGCTCGAAGGATATGTCAAAGCCAAGCTCGTTATAGCTTTGAGAAAACATCAGTCACACTTGAATCTAGATTTTCCGGTTTCAATTTTCTTTGAATAAACTAAAATCTGCATTCAAGTAGGATAACCCCAACGAGCCATACATTTCGGAGTTGCGAGTGTTGTTCGAGTCATCCGGATTTTCAGCCGCACAGTTTGTAATTTCATGGAATGTGGCACCAGTAAAATTATACTAAAATGCTCCAGCATGTCTGTCTCATTCGACCCAAAAAAATTCAAATACCAATTTTATTCATTTTTGATATAGCCTATAGTAAGCCAATATAAACATAATCCTTATCCTTATAATCATATAGGCCTAGGCTTACAGAAATCTGCTTTCTTGAATAAAGCGCAGCCACAGAGCAAAAGTCAAGTAATTATGTTTCTTGGGTTTTGATTGGATATTAATAGCTAGCGCACTCAAATTCCAATTTACTACTGACAAGCGACCCCATATCATTTTTCTCCTTCAATTCACTACCACCCGCCACCATCATGGCGTTCTCTCATTACCCCTGAGAGTGACTCGGAATTATATTATAGTTAAGAATCAATCTCAGCTCACAAATAATCACCTAGATATTATCTTCAGCTCTGCAGGTCCAAAACGGGAGTCAGAGGACAAGTAAGTGAGTGGGAAAAAAAATCAACGTTTCAACCTGAAGCAAACAACAGAGTGACAACAAAAAAGGTAAAGCCTATCCAGGGGCACAAAATACGTGAGTAACTATCAAATCAATTTTCCAGTCAGACTAATTGTCACAGCTCTTGTCTGAAGTTTTCAGCGGTGCTATATCACCTCTACTTGCCACTCTGACGCTTCTATTACAACTCTAGCGCGTTTAGTAATTGCCTGAAGTGTCTATGGATCTAATGGTAGTGCCAGAAAGCGCTCAAGACCGAATAAATTAGGCCAATGCTAATAAACATTGATATAACTACATGTACATGTCTTTGGACCTCTGAAGATACCAACAAGCTTGTATCTAGTGTTGTATAATTCTAACGTCAAGTTTTGATAAATGAAAAGAGATAAGAAATGTAATCAGTGAAATTTTCATTTAAATCAACTTTGTGTAATCAGTTGATTGGTTCAATATTAGACACTGAACAAGGGAGGCTGCCCTTTGCTGGAAACTGTCGCCATTAAATATTCTCTCAAGAAAAGTGTCGATTCTATTAACTAGAATAACCAAAATTTGGACATTTATAATGCTTCAATAACGATTTTCACTGACAAAACAGAGTCTATTATTACCGACGCCAAGAGTATTGATCTGGAAACCACCCTTATTTAAGTCGCCCATTGTTAAATCTACAAATTTTCTGGTTACTCTCAACTACACTGATGATATTCAAAAAAAAACTTGATTGCTTTCTACAGATCGCGTTCCAAGGATAAGAACGGAAAATATACCATTATGCTTTCTACTCAGTTTGAAGCTATTGATGCCAGACGTGCTTTGACATGTATTGATGGGTCCGGACTCAAATCCACGTTTGATTTAGCCACTACAGCTTGCAAAAGCTTGACAGTAATTGGTAACATGACTTAAATCAGCCAGATCAAACCAAAACCAATCTGAAATAAAATGAATGCCAAATATCCATCATACTAAGGAGGGTTCTTCAAATGATTCCATTACTAGAAATGAAGCTTCTAAATTTCTTTAAAACTCATTTTAAAGCTTCTTGGGAAGCTTCAGAATTATTAATGATATGAATTTCAACCACAAAGGTTTTGATATGTCTTCAAAGAATGGTAAGAGTTCAACTGTCAAGGGGCCTTAGATTGGCATCCCGAAGCTCTATAGACAATACTATCATCTGAAGTTATTGATATGGGAAACGAAAAGACGATATCTACTCAATTGGGAAAAGTGAAATAAATTTTATTTACGCATAACAATTATATGAAATATTAATGTCTACTCTGATACATTAGAGTTGTGTTGGCATAACATAGTTATTAAGTTTCTGTATTTTCATGTCTTTGTTATTCATATTTAGCTAACCTACATCATTACTTCATCAACTCGAGCACGCTGAATTTCAATCGCAGGAGTTACCCATCTTCCACAACTGCATTTTCCACCTTTCCAACAGTAGCTACCAATTTTAGCCTTACACCTTGGACATCCAAACTTGCCTTGTAATTCGCCTTTTTCAAGCTCTGGTTTCATCCACAAGACAGGTTCCATGTAATACTGCATGCATTGCGGTGAGAGCGCTGATGTGAATGAAAGACCGTTACGAGGTGCACCATTTTGTTTTGAGTCAGAAGCGGGTGTGTGTAGAATAAAACCTTGTGAAGCAGCTAGAGGAGTTCTGCACTTTTTACAACGAAGTTGGCTTGCTGCTGCCTCAGCTTTAGCAGGACCAGCGGTAGTAGCTCCGGACGAAGTCACATACTGCGTAACAGTAGGAGCTTCACCTGTGTATGTAGTTCCTTCTGCCTGTTTCCTCAAGAGCCATTGTCTATACAATGGCTGATCAGCCGACACTTGACATCCACTAGCCAAGTAGATTTCGAGCTGCTCTGTAAACGAGTCATTGGGACATGCGGTTGTTCTAGCCTGTTGAACCTCTTCAATCGCACCCTCTACCGATAGAGTACTCTCACCAGTATTTGCTTTGTGTAAAAGGTAGGCGCATACCACTGTCACTGATCTCGAGACACCAGCCACACAATGTACCAACACACTAGAGTCATTTAACACCGCTTTATCAATAAAAGTGTTCGTCTGCTTAAAGTATTGCATTATATTCGCATCCTCGTCATCCAAGACCTGGATTTGTAGTTGTTGGAATTTGTTATCTATGGCGGGCAATTCGCCATCAAGCAAACTGAGTACATGTGTGATTCCATGTTCCGCGAGGTTGGCGGTATCGTTCAGAGCCTGTATAGAACCGACGTAAATGCCCTCGGCAATCTTATCCATATAGCTCATTTTTGGGAGTCGTTTACAGAGTATCGCTTTCTGCAAAAAAAGGAATAAAACTTATAAAAGCGTCAAATTTTTCACATCTCCCAAAAGCCGTTGCTTGGGCATATTCGGCAATTTTCTAAGCAAAAAAACCTGCATCAACTACTAACACAATCAATAGTTACATGGATTTTGGAGATACAGCTAGCTGATACATAGAAACAGACTTGAATTAAATTAAATTTTAGCTCAAGTTTTGTGCAAGTCTTTGTGTGCTGTGCTCTGGTTAATCTTTAAATTTTTAGACTTAAGAAATATTCCTTGTGGCCCAATGGCAAGGCGTTCGCCTACGACTTGTCGTCAGCATTGTCACAGCGAAAGATTCCAGGTTCGACCCCTGGCAAGGAAGCTTCTTTTTAAAAGAATTTTTTTTTGGTTTTAGCTTTTATTTTAATTATTAAATGACTAGCCAATAGCCACTATTACCCAAGTGAGACTGTCAAGTTAAGAATTAAATTGAGGTGGAGAGTCACTTCAATTATGGGAAGTTTGATATCAACTTGTTGGGGGTCATCATGAGAGGCATGATGTCTTCCTTTGAAAATGTAGTCATTTATTATTTTTCAGAATATTCTGTAGTGCTCACAGTTACTTAGAGCAGGAAAGGAATCATGGCCTTTCTGTTACGAGGGTACTTGTCGCCAAAGTCCTTTCTGTATCTCTTGTGCTTCTTGATGGCCCAAATTGCCATTTGACCTCCACCTACAATCAAAAAGACCAAAGCAGACCAGTTCTGGGTTACAAGCATGTAAGCGAACCAACCAAGTATTTCAAAGTAATAGTTAGGAACAGAGACCAAGTCGAATCCGTATCCACGAGGAATCTTGCGTTCCTTGGAACCAGCAGGTCTGAGAGATGCGAGGTTAAGATGAGTCCAGAAATTCGACAATTGAGCAAAAAGCCAGAAAGCAGTCAAGAAATGAAGCTGGTTGGCACTAAGAGGAACGATGTTGCGGCCAAACAAGATTTTACTGATTATTGACTTGTCTTCTTCAACGTAAGAAGGAGGCGAATAGATGAAGTAGGCAAGGTTGAAACCAGATAAAATCCAGTAGTGACTAGAGTTCTTGAAAATGTTGAAAGCAGGCATGGTGGCCAGCGAAAACTTGTGAATGAATGCGGTTTCAAACTCGCGCTTTACAAAGTGCATGATAGTAAACAGGAAAGCCAATTGCTGGACTCGAGAGTGCTCGAAAGTTTCACCATAAATCGCATATTGACCAAAGTAAAAAATAGGATGAATAAGAATAGGACCGAGGTACTCAACAAGAAAAACGGTTCTCCATGCAAGCTGGGGACCGAGATCTTTGACGGTGACAGTCAATGACTTGGCTCCATCAGAGTACTGAGAAATTGGGGAGTCAACAGACAAGGCAATGTCCTTCTTTACTTTCTTAGAAGTTTCAGTGGCAGCTTCAGGATTGGGGATGGTAAGGCGAAGACGGTGGATCGAGAGTCCTACTGTTTTCGAGATCTTGTCAGCCAGAATCTGAACATTGTCAGAGTCTTTAAGCTCAATTACTTCAGGAAGCTTTCTGATCTTTTTGCCTTTGGACTTTAATTCAATAGAAACCATTTTGTAATCGTGTTTGCTTTAATGGAAAGAACGTTGGGCTATCTTTTTTCAATATTTGTTGGTCTTTTAAACTTATTTTCGTTTGGTAATAAAGGGTCTTAAGAATATCCTGGGCTGGGCTTTTGAAAAATTTGGAGAAACCACTACCATCAGCATCTTTTGCACAAAAACATCGCGAACTTAGGCCATTTGATTCCTTTTCACCACACAAAGATAGAATACTAAAGATGAAATTAGTTAGGTATGCTGTCATGATTTGTTGAAAAATACTGGTTTTACACTTTGCTAACTTTGCTCTTTTAGATTTTTAATGAAATTGACTTCCGAGTCGGTTCAAATCGAACTGAAAAATGGTATGAAAAGCGCGATTCAATTCATGTCTACATCACGCTAACACTTGTATAATAGGTACTATTGTATCTGGAACTATCTTGGCAGTATCGCCAAACATGAATACAACGCTGCGTGGAGTAAAAATGACAATAAAGAACCGCGAACCGATATCTTTAGAATACATCAATATCCGAGGAAACAACATTCGATACTACATTCTGCCAGAGTCTCTTCCGTTAGACACTCTGCTAATTGACGATACACCCAAACCGCGTGGAACTAAGCCAAGTGCTCCAAGAGGATCAACTGGTGCTCCACGCGGTAGAGGAGGCAGTAGAGGAGGCCGCGGTGGCCGAGGACGGGGATTCTAATGTTCTTGAAAGCAAGCAAACAATTCATGATATATATACGACGACAAAAAAGTCTATGAAATCGTTGTGTTTTTTCTTGTGAGTTTGAAGCTGGACTACTATTTAATCAATCTATTATCATTGCCATGATTCTGCCTACCTGTATCAACGATTTATCATCCGTAGTATGATGGCGAATTGGGGTCTATCAAATATATTATATTGGATGTGTAAATATGGACTTTCAAGCTTTCAATTCTTACTACCATGCGCCATCAGTTGCAAGAGTTCAGAGACGCTCAGAGACATGAGCGGACACTGCCGCATCTTCACCTTGCACAATTGATAAAGTTCTTCAAACTCCATTTAGAATTCTTATACAGCTGATAGTATGCATAGTAGCTTTTGACTAAAATGTGCAATGGCAGCGTAGATGGTAATAGATGACACAGTAGAGAAGAATGTGGTGTGTCCCACAGTCTTGAAAGATGGATCAGGCTTTGTAACATTGATCTTTACAAATGCTACTTCTTCTATGGAATATTGACATTCTCTTCTTTCTACCTCTTCACGATCTTGTTCTGAGCTATACTCAAGTGTAAATTGAATGGAGATGCAGAAGCCTGGGAAAAATGTATTTCCACAAACAACACCTCAATTTATATGGGTGCTCGGAACTGGGTTCGCAGCAAAATTTACTATCAGTGTTTTAATATCTACCAAAGGAATTGAAGATTTTGTTATTGCATGTCGCATTATATCTAAGACTCAGGCGTTAGCAAGTCACTTTCCAAGCAAAGTACGTGCAATTGATCTGGATGTTGAACATGAAAAAGAGATTGATTAAACGATTTTTAAAGGAGACTTGGTTGTTTGGTTAATTCCAGATAAGACTCATGTAAAGGTTATCAATTTGGCAATTCGAAAGAAGAAAGAAGTGGTAACTACTTCTTTATATTTGAATTTTAAACAGTGAGCCCATTTGGTACCTGTCGCCAGGCAGATTACCGCAATTGAATTGGAAAGTCGTTTTTTTCAAACTATTAAGCAAGTCAACCAAACTTTGCCATTCTTTCGGTGAGAAATTTTGATTTCGTCTACAAAACTAATTTCAATAATTCTTCAAAAGGCCCGCGTTACCGTGTGATTCAGGCAGCCTGAACTATTTTCCAACATGCTTATCACACCACGAGGGAATCTATCAGATACACAATTGCGCGACCCTTGAAGAGGAACTTTAGTTTTCTAAAGGCCACACCGACTTGGCTATTTTGGAACTCAAGTTAGATGTTGACTGGCCCGACAAGAGTACTGAGGTTCGCACCATTACTCTTCAAAAATCTGGAGTTATTGAATTTCCTTTTGCGGTTGCATGTCGCCAGATTCTTTTGGACATATTTCATGGCTTGGTATTTTTAGCCTGCCACAGTTGGTAAGTATTCGGATTTTATCAGAGAAAAGTTTTGGAATGTCTTTAAAATTTCTCCGGCTCAGTTTTGTATGATGAAAAAAAAAATGATGTACTCCGAATAGTTAAATTGTCTCATTTTGCATGAATGTTCAACTTTTTACTGACAAATTATAAACTTATTCAAAGGTACATGTACTTCTCAGAGCATTTCATGGGTGGAGCATGCATGTCAATCTAAAAAAGTAGTCAAAATGCCATTATATTGTGTAAATTGATCCAGAGCCACTTAAAATCCATCAGTAATACCCTGTGCAGCTTCCTCCTTCATTCTTGCGTCATCAATCTTAAACCAGAACTTAAAAGTATCAGTATCATCATGGTTTTTTGACTCACGATCTTCCAAATGTCTAACATCCCAAGGCTTGGGATTGATAATGTAGTGGACATTAGAAACCTCATTGTCGTCCCAAACATCAGAGTGAACTGACTTTAAAGTCTTGAGGGCGTTGTACTTGTAAGACAGTGGCACCCAGCAATCGCGAAACAAGTCTGAAAGTAGTGATTGGTCGGCAAAGTCATAGCTGTCTGTGGTATTGGGTTGGGATAAGACATTGAGAATCTTGTTGTATGTCTTAGGATTGGGAACAACGACTTGTAACCCTCCGTTGCAGATTCCAAGACCAACTGAGGGTCCAGGGCCGTAAGTGTGGAGGAATTCTTCGTGAACAGAAGTTGCGGAAGTGCTGGTGCTATCGGCACTGGAACTGCCAGGGCTCCCTGTAGATTCTAGAAGACTGGAGGCGCGGGAATCGGCCTCTTCTGAAAAGACTCTGTTCTGGTATTCAGCAAGATTATCAAAGTACTTGGTGTTGACACAATTCTCAGCAACCCAATTCTTAGGGTAGTGAGGTTTCTTGTATGGGTTACAAACACAAGCATGGGAGGCTGCAAATACGCGTGTTTCATCGTTCAGAGGAATGTCCATGAGCTCGTCCATGTTTTTTAAAACGACCATATCGGAATCAAGTTGAACAACACGTTCATATTCAAACAATGAGAAAGGTTGCAACTTGGACCAACAATCGTAGAATCTCGTGTCATTGCTGTAGTCTTTATGTGCCTTAGGAAGAAGATACTCAATCTTGCGTTTAGCAATTCCTCGGAGCTCCAATGCTTTGTGTCCCTCTTCTTCAAAGGTATCAGTGTAAAGAGCAACCAAAGGGTATTTCGATCCAACTTGTCTTAACGAGTATTCAAGAGTCAGCAAACCGGTGAGATATCGGGTGTTGGTGATAAGTGTAGTCCAGACCTTACCAGAGGTTGGATAAGAAGGAGTCTCAACAGTCATTGTGTATCGTAAAGTTGTTTCAAAGCAGATTGAAAAGAAAAAAAGTGGTATAAAAAAGAATAAATTTAAAAGGCAAAGATATCGATAGGATATTTATACAATTTTTAACTATGATACATTTAGCAATATCTAGCATTACTCATCACAACTGTTTTTTGTGGCTTTTAAAGTTTATCCATGCTTTTTTTTTTTCAAGTTCTATACTTCGCCGAATTTTGGCTTCTCTAAATAGCAGACTCTTTTTCAGTGTACTGGGTGCTATTTGAATTTTAGTAAATCACAACTTACGATTCATTTGACTTGAAGCTTTGAAAACCAAATACAGAGCATTAACTTCAAGTAGATTATGCCAACTAACTGTTTCTACTCTCGTCTTGAATAAGGATTATACGAGTTATTTTGGTGACCTCCACGCCCTTGATAGCGTCCACCACCACCGCGCTGACCACCACCACGATGTCCATCGTGATAACCACCTCTTCCTTGGTTGTTGTTATTGTAGTTGTTTGAGTAGCCTCCTTGGTTGTTGTTGTTATTGCGATATTGCTGTTGGCCCTGATTATATCCACCACCATATCCTCCCTGCGGACCACCATTGTTGTAACCGTTGTTAGTATATCCGTTATTGTAGCCAGAGTTCTGCCCATTATAGCCAGAGTTCTGCCCATTATAGCCAGAGTTCTGCCCATTATATCCGCCACTCTGGCTCTCGTTATATCGATTATTGTTAGCGCCATCGTAGCCGCGGTTTTGGTGGCCACCATTGCTACCGTAATTGTTATTGTTGTATTCGGAGTAGCCAGATTTACCTATACCAGACCTTTGAATGGCCTCTAACGCGGCAAAATTATTGTATCCACCTCGAGCACCTGGTGGTCGGTCTGTAGCAGCATCAGCCTTTTTGCTGGGTGTCTGTGTGTTATAATTGGGTTTACCACCACCGTGTCGATCGCGAATAGCATTCTCTTCGACTTGAGTAATAACCAAAGGAAGTAGCTTGACGCCAGGACGAAGCATACTCTTGTTTTGCACCGGAAGTTCAGGCATATCGTATCTCAGAGACAACGAACCATCATTCTCAATATCGGGAAATCCTCCTGTGTTTAGAGGATATGCGAAAATGCCACCAGGAATACAGTTTTCATCCTTCATCACAATTCCGGCTAATCCAAAAGTTTCATTGGCGGGGAAATTGAGCTGCT
>JAKTYJ010000340.1:0-10906 GCA_030674515.1 Geotrichum armillariae | reverse complement strand
CATTGTTTTCATTCGGAATTTTAAGTCCGCCGGAGCCTAGCTCCTGGGGTTTATCAACTTTCATGATTTTAAAGATTGTCTACTGTTATTAACTCTCTTTTTTGAGCTTTAGTCAATTTAAACAGGACTATTTCTTTTCTGTCGATTGTGTAGGTTTTCGATGCGACATGATCGATTATTTCTGATGAATCTTTTTACAACTTTACAGATGCAGTGGCTCAATGGTAGAGCATTGGATTCCAATTAAGGAGTATAACTATCCAAAGGCTGCAGGTTCGATTCCTGTCTGTGTCAAAAACTACTTTTTTTAGCTTCTTGTTGATGGGCTTTTTCTTCTAGATTCTGTATCCATTTTTTGAACTTCTGCCCAACAAAATATTTCAAAATTTGAAAACCAATCAATTTATTTTTGAAAATTATACTTTTTTTTTTATTTATTTGATAACATAGTTTTTTCCTATCCACATTCTTCTAACTTTAAAATAATAAAAATCCTCTTCTCTTTCCCATGTTTTTTTGTCCTTGCGCAAGGGTTTTTTTTGTCTTGGGTATTTTTTTGTGTTTTTGTTTTTCAGATCTGAAAAGTATTTTTTATCGTTCATCGTTCAGAAGTTGAAATCTGTGTAGGGACGTCATCTCCATACATATCCTGGTTACTAAAACCGTTACCGTTACCGTTTGCATAGCTTGCTTGTTCCTCTTCCTGCAAATCACCAAGTTGTGCAGCGTCACCCTCTCCTTGTTCATTCGTCAAAAAGAATCTTCCATTAACCAACGCCGTCCGTTCTGAAAGTCTCTTGACGTTCGGCACCTGCAGCCATCCAGGGACATATGATTCCAAACGTTCAAGAGGTCGGGGGTCGACCAACTCAAATGGACCACTATCGTCAATAGGAATCTGCTCTAACATTAATGGTGCCTGAGACTCGTTCTTGACGCGCGCGGCTACCATGTTGAGAATATCAGTGCTGATAGGAGGCTCGTAGTCTGCAACCAAGTACTGGCTAATAAGTTTCTGGATCTGCATGGGTGTAAGAGTCCAGCAGATATCGTAGATAATGTCAATATCCTCCAATGTACTCTTTTTGAGTTGAAGCAGTTTGACCGACTCCATAATGTGTTCTAATCGAATCACACCTTCAGCGATATCATGTGCTTTACACCATTCTTCAACTCTAGTAATGTTGTAGTTGATTTGGAGACCACGTTTCCATGAGGCGAAGTTACGTCGCATAAGCAGGTCGTTGAAAGACTTGACACCGACCAAACGCAGTAGTTCCATGATAGGTTGCTTGATAAACTCCTGGCTGAGACAGTATCCCTTCATAGCCTTGTGAACCTTGTTGAACAGACTCAGCAAGTCGTCCATGCTAGCAGTAGGAGTATTGGAGTTGAACATTTTACTCAAGAATCGAGAGTTTTCCTGAGTTACGAAACCAGGCAAAGACTGGGATAGGACCAAAGCGGGGACGACCATTTTATCAAGGGTCTTCTTGAGCTCCTTCATCCAAGCATGGTAAATGTTGAATTCCAAAGATTCAAGATCACGTTTGGCAATCTCGACAAGCTTACCGTAGTCGTGGAACATCTTCTCACCCATCTCCTCCAGCAACAGCTCGTTCTGGACAATGTTGACTTGCGCCACACAGATAAAAGACCAGATTTCGTGAACATTGGAAATCCAGAAAGCACCAGGGTTGATGATATCCTCACCAGAGTATCTCAAAACAGTCTCTTGAATGGCTTGCATTACCTGACCCAAAAAGGTCTCTGACTCCTTCACATAACCCATTCTCCACATCTCGGAGGTGACCAAACTGATAATATGAGCAGGGAAGAGAATCTCCTTTGAAGGGACATCATCAGTCGTAGGAGGCACAGGAATCTTCAAATTGTACACCACACCTTGGACAACTTCATCACTAATATTCTGGTAGTCATCGAGCAGCTTTTCAATCTCTGCATTGTATCCACTATACTCTGCAGAGGAATCGCTGGCGGTACTGGCCTGAGGTTTGTGATCAAAGATGACAGATGCGGGACGAGGTGTGAAATTGGCAGCGTCCTTTCCACTACTGGTATTGATCAAGGATCGTCGCTTAGGATTGCGCTTGACAGCACCAATCTGCATGTTACCGTTTTGTCCCCATTGTGGAAGACTGACAGCCGAAGAATCCATACCAGAATAGTTGGCTCTGGAGTTGGCAGCTTCCAACTCGTTACGGAGTTGCTCTACGGTTTCCATGAGGTTGTGGTTGGAGTTCTCATACTCCTTCAAGGTTTCCTGAGATGCGTTCAAGGCAGACTCCTTGGCGGCCAAAACCTCTTGGATTTCTTCGCGCTCCTTGAGTAGCTCTTCATATTGTTCCAGGTTCTTGTCGTACTTCTTTTGCAATATGTCTAAACTGCCCTTGATAGAGGCAACGGCGTCCATGTTGACCTTATCCTTGTCCATGGCCTTGGATTCCAAAACGTCAACTTGCGTGCTAGCTTCATTGTGTTTAGATTGCCAGAGTGCGATTTGAGTGTTAAGAGCCTCAATAGTTTCCTTAAGCTTTTTGTTCTCTGATCGATGTGCAGTCATGGTTTGAGTAAGCTCAACAACCTTATTTTCTAGACGGTACTGAACCTCCTGGTAATGACTGACGGAGCGAGCTTCCTCACGAAGAGTTTGCAAAGTACGCTTAGCCAGCTTGATACGCCACAGACCTTGAATAATGGTGATCTTCTTTCTGGTAGCCTGGAACTCTTTGCGGGCAGTGTAACCACGGAAATTACGCTGAATCATAGAAGCAGCAGCATCGTAACGGTCTTCCAAAACCTTTCTGCGATACAACCAACCACGAATAACCGATTGAAGGCCAATGACCGAGGCTCTAGTAGCAGTATAAGATTGGCGTTGGCTGTAACCTCTCCAAGACTTTTGGATAGCAACGGCAGCATTGTGTTGACGCAGATTCTGGGCGTTTTGGCGTGCAATAAACGCGCGGCTGATGGTCTGGAGAGCAATAATACTGTTGCGGATAAGCTGGTACTGTTTCTTGTAGTAAATCATACGCAGGTTCTTCTGGATAACAATAGCTGACTCATTCATGCGATCACTTCGCATCTTTTCGAGTAAAGCCAGCATACCAGCACGGAAGAAAATCTTGGTCTTACCAAGTTGGTACTTGTCGCTATCGGGAAGAGACTTTTGCAGAATACGGTTACAGAACTCCTTTGCTTCTGAGACCCACTGAGTAGAGGCAATCAGCAAATAGTAGCGGGAGGCAAATTCTTCATAAGTCCATCGAGTAGGGAAACCATCACAAGATATACGGATAGTTTCCAAGACACCACAGGCACGAAGCTGTGAAAGAACCATGGGACCATCAAACAACCAAGCAGACTTACTTTCATTGGGTTTGATACAGCGAATGTAGTGAACGTTGGTGCTGTTAATCGTGTTCATGAGGTCAATCAGAGAGCTCTTGAAAATACCACCAAGAGTGGGCTTTCGGTTGATGGTGATGCGGGATTTGGTAGCAGGAGCAGACGCCTTTTCAGTAGAAGAAGCAAGCTCTTGAGAGTACTCAATGACAGACTTGAAAAAGTCATTATCAGTAGCAGTCAGAACCTCCATGTGCTCGTCAGGAACAGAGTCACGATTCTTTTCAATGAAACCTTCAGACTCGTACGTGACTTCCATGGCGTAATGGTTGACGATGAAAGCAGTCTTTCCAAATCTAGGTTTCTTGAAAAACTTGGCGTGGGTAGGCTGGTCAAAGTTCTGGTAAAGCTTGCCGATCCATGATTCATCTGAACCAGCAGGCATACGAGACTCTTCATCGAGAAGAGACAGGATTCCGAGCTTGGCTTCAATAAGAGTAATACAAGGCTGGTTATCCGAGAAGTCAATAAAGTTCCACTCGATTTCTTCTTTAATGTATTCATCTTGTTCCAGCTTGAAAACATGCTGGTTGAACTCTTGTTGGAGTTTCTCGTTGGCATAGTTAATACAGAACTGTTCAAACGAGTTTTTCTTAAAATGCTCAAAACCGTAAATATCCAAAACACCAATAAAAGTCTTGATTTGCTGCTGGATCTCAGGAGAACACAAGGAATGGTTAATAGAGTACACCAGCCAGTCAAAGATGGAAGAATAAATGAACTTGGCAACGGAATCCCTGACAACAACGGACTGTTGATGGTTAAGGTTAGAGATAATCTTTTCGCTTCGAGTGGTAATTTGCTTTTTGGTGGTCCATTTGGCAAAGTTGACAGGGTCAAGACCAAGAAGCTCACATGCTTTTACCAGAGAAGGTTCATCAGAGTTGAGAATGGCGTTAGTACGGGTAGGAGTAATTTGAATGTTACCAATATGTAGAAGAGCAGCGAGAATCCTGAAAATCTCAGACTGGGTCTCAGAAGAAATACCAATGGTCTTAAGAGCTTCCTTGGTAGCAGCGAATTCCTCAGCATCGTCAATATTGGCAATCTTAGGTTCACCACCTTGGTTAATGTAGTTGAAATCCGCGGTGTCAGTGATACCAAATAGTTCCTTTTCCTCGACAGTGGCACCTGCACACAGCTGGTAAAAAATGTGATAATTTCTTTCAGAAGTAGGCTGGAAGACGAGACGAGAACGTTCCAAAAGGTAAGTTCTGATTTTGGCACCAATGATATCAACGTCATTGTTGAACAGAATCTCAAGATATTTACCAAAACGAGATGAGTTATCGTTACGTGTAGTTTTTGCGTTACCAAAAGCTTCCATGATAGGATTGGTAGCCAGGATCTGTTCTTCAGTCTTGTTCATTGCCTCTGCGCTGTTGAATTTGGAGCGCTTTCTAGGGCGATCCGGGTCGTCAACCGTTGCGAAATATCGCATGATATACTTGGCACTAACGGTTTTACCGGCTCCAGATTCACCGGAGACAACGATGGTTTGGTTGCTAGTATCTCGGAGCATGCAGCGATAAGCATCTTCAGCAATGGCGAATAAATGGGGTTCAAGCTCACCACGTCTCTTTCCGGAGTAGGCTTGGATGATATCGGGAGTGTACAAACTGTCTATTCGCTGGAAAGGATTTGTGGCAATAAGAACGATACCCGAGTACGTGTAGATGTTGAGCTGGCCGTATCTCATACGAATCGCGTGCAGTACGGCAGGTTCGTTAAGGTAAGACAAACTTGTCAAATCTTCAGTAGCTTCCAAAATAGGAGGATTCCTTAACGGGGGTAAAGTCTCACTATCAGCATCGATGTCCGCTACAGTTGTTTCGATAGTCAGTTCCTAAACCTGATTAGTACGAGTAAATACCACAAAAGCCGAAGCAGACTTACAGTCTCAGTTTCAACAGCAAGGACCAACGAGACTTTAGATCCGTCAACGTTTTTGGCGCTGACAACAGCACCGATCCATCCTTCCTTGTCATCTTTGACCCAGCATCGACTATTTGGATGGTTAGTATTTTGAGTTCACGATAGGCCACGCTATCCAAATTGGGCATGCAAGAAAAGGGGCAAGCCGGGGTTGGGAACGGCCACAGTAGTGTTCATACGGGCATGAGAACTGACAGGAGCTGCAAATCTACCTGTACATGTGGTTGTTTTTGCACTAACAAACAAAAAATGACAAGTTGTAAATTGCGGATGCACTACTTGCACTGAGCAGATCAGGCACCACTCTATCGTTCTCAACACCTCACCAGATAAGAATTGAAAGTACAAAAGGACTTACGTGTCGGGTTCATATGAAGATACCATGATTGATTTGGCGGTGATAGTTTTTGGTTGTGGTGTAATGGCTCTAACAGAACACAATATCGGTCTTGATTCAGAGGTATCTCAGACCAATTTCGCGTGTGTAGGATTCGTCTTGTCGCTATAAGAAAAAAGCCAACCGAGGATCAGAAGGTGTAAATACAGATAAAACGAAAGGAATCAACCGTTGACGTTGTCGCCATAAAAATACAGAGAAATACAGGTGGTTAAGTTGAAGAGTATGGTACTAGAATAATTATGGGATTTTTTTTGTGGACACCACAGATCTAATTTACGCCCCAACCCTGGATTCAAAAGACGAGAGAGGGTAACAGATTACCAGGGTGGTGTACGCGTTGAACAGAAACAAAAGGATATTGACTATGTACATAAATAAGGTGTTGAGAGAGAGAGAGAGAGAGAGAGATGCTAGGAGAGTGCGTAAATGGTGGTAAAAGTGGTGGTAGAATTACTTGACCAAGTCCTTCAGACTGTCACCTCCAACCTTCACAATAGTCGACCTAATCATTCTTGGATCAACTCTCAGAGTCCTGAAAACCTCTGACTGCACACCAGGAGAAGCATCAAACTGCATGTAAAAGTGTGATCCCACAATAAAAGACTGTCTATTCTTCTTCATGATCTTGGGTAATGGTCGAACTTCCATATTTTCGATTTTGCGGACTACACCACGATTATTGATGATGAGCTTGCCAATTGTGCGGATAATATCTTGAGTCTCTTTGACAGGAGTGGTTCCCACTGCACGAGCTATTCCGACGATTTCGTAGAGCATGGTGGTGGTGGTGGTGGTGGTGAATGAGTGTAACTCTGGAGGTTGGGCCTGGGTTGTGAAATTCTTTGGTGGTGAATTTTAGAATTCTAAGAGGTTGAAAAAAAAAAAAATTCAAGGTTACCCTGATTAAAACAAATCTCCGAGTAAAACATGTTTTCCCGTGTAAAAGATATATCCGTGTTAAAAACTGATTTTTAAAAACCGAGTCATTGATACCAGTATTTTTCAAGATAAAAGAACTGTGTCTCGCTTGTTTTTTTTTTTCTCCTTCTTCTTTCTTCCTCTTCATCTACACCACTAATATAAACTATCAAAATGCTATCTTGTGCTCTTCGTTCATCTGTTCGCGCTTTTGCTACTCCTCGTATGGCCGTTGCTGCCAGAACCGTCTTTGCACCCGCTAGATTCGTTCGATTCAGCTCCAACGTTATCACTCCTGGCAGCGCTGTTACTTCCTACTCCAGCTCCGAACCTATTGTCAAGTACACTGAAGACCATGAATGGATTGCTGTTCATGAGGATGGTGTTGCTTTTATTGGAATCACAAAGTACGCTGCTGATGCTTTGGGTGATGCCACTTTCATTGAGCTCCCCAACGCTGGTGATGCTGTGGAGAAGGGTGATTCAATTGGATCCGTCGAGTCTGTCAAATCTGCTTCTGAGATCTACTCGCCTGTTGCTTGTGAAGTTGTTGAGGGAAACAAGGGTCTGGAAGAGAACGCTGCCCTCATCAACCAAGACCCTCAGGGTGATGGTTGGTTTGCCAAGGTCAAGTTGGCTGAAGCAAGTGAAATTGAGGAGCTCATGAACCTCGAGGCTTACGAGGACTTCATCAAGGATAACTAAAGGATTTTGTTTATATTATAATACTGTGCATGTTTGTTTTCTACAATATTAAAAGCTGATGGTCGATGATTTACACGGCGTAAAACTAATCAAAGACGATATTAGTACTGGAGAAGGGTCCCGTAGTATTTTCGTTAAACCAACAAAAAAAAAACTCGGTATAAAAACTTACATTGCAACACCTTTCCTGCTCCACCAATCGTGAGAAAAAATGAGTAACGAAGTAGACAGACACGCTACCAGCGCAATCGACGATGACAGCGATGTCGAAAAATTCCCTGAACCCCAAGTTTTTGGTGAACCCACCCCTGCCCCTGGACCCTTCAACAAAGGTGGCCAGCATCGAACCTCCTCCACCCTCCCGCATTCTGTCAAGCCAATGAAACGTCGTGAATCCAATTCCAATGTAGACGCTATTCATGATCAGCTCTTGCCTTCAGACATCAGCCCTGCTCAGCTTTACCTCACAGACTCTGGCCATTTGTTCCATGCAGGCAAGATCTGTATCGTGTTGGTGGGATTGCCAGCAAGAGGTAAAACCCATCACGCGGTCGCGTTGACACGATATCTGAGGTGGTTGGGTGTCAAGACACATGCGTTCCATCTGGGTGATTATAGACGTAAAGTGTGTGGCCCGAATTTCAAAGTGCCAGATGATTATTTCCAAATGAATCCGAGCGAGGAAACCAAGAAATTTAGGGAGCAGGTTGTGGAGAGTTGCATGACTGATTTGTTTGGGTTCTTGAACGAAGGAGGTCAGGTCGCAATCTACGACGCTGTCAACGCAACCGCAGAGATTCGACGTCGACTTAAGGCTAAATTTGAGGAAAAGAAAGTTGGTGTTCTTTTCGTGGAGTGTATCTCGACAGATGATCACCTCGTTGCAAGAAACGTCAAGGACGTGAAACTATCAAGTCCCGATTTCCAGGGCTACGATTACCATGACGCTGTCCGCAGTTACCTGCGCAGAATTGAGTTACGAATTCCTCATTACGAGACCATGCGGGAAGAGGAACTGAGTTACATTAAACTTATTAACGTCTCAGAGAGATTCATCTTGAACAGAGCCCCGCTTGGGTACCTGCAGAATCGTATTGTGTTTTTCCTAATGAACACTCATCTTAAATCAGGGTGTGTTTATTTTGCACGCGCAGGGTTGAGTGAGAAAAACGCAGAATTGCAGTATAGAAACGACGAGCCTTTGAGTTCTAATGGCCATGAGTACGCCAAGAAACTCCGTGATACTCTTCTTGCACATGTTGATGAACGACAAGCTGCTTTACAAAGTGGCCGTGAAACTGGAGCTACGCAACCATCTACACCTGCTCCTGAACCAGTAGAACCAGTTCAGCCGGTTGCTGCTCAACCTCCAGCAGTCAGCGAAGAGTTGATTCAATCCCGCTTGGCCAAAGCTAAAGAAACCGTCCCCGCAGACCAAGCTCAATGGACCACACCCACGCCTACGACTTCTCACATTTGGACTACTCCTTCTGGCAACTTGGCAGATGAGAAACCTCCTCAGTTAACTGTCTGGTCCAGCAAGCGTGTTCGAACTTTTCAAACTGCCAACTACCTTGCAGATACTGGTGTTGCCGTAACCCAGCGCACCCAACTAATCCAACTCAATCCTGGCGACGTTGACGGCCTAACCGACTTGGAAATCCAATCCAAATACCCCTTGGAGTACGAAGAGCACCAGGAAAACCCATACCATCACCGGTACCCTCGCGCTGAATCATACCATGACCTGGCTGTGCGGATGGAGCCTTTGATTATGGAGATGGAGCGCTCGCGGGGTGATTTGCTAGTGATTGCTCATGAAAGTGTGTTACGAGTTCTTTATGGGTATTTGATGGCCTGCAGGGTTGGCGATATACCCTGTTTGAAGTTTCCAAAGAATGAAATTGTGGAGATTGTACCGAATGCGTACTATAATATCGCGAATCGGATCAAGATTGAAGGTATTGAGCCTTAGCTTAAGAAATATTCATCTGATTAAGTAAAAGTTCAGCTTTGGTGTATTTTTACACCTGATGAAACAAACGCAATCAGATCCCAGATTCTGCTTGAGAAATTTATAATTTGGTTTATTTAATAAATACGAAACAAAAGCGATACTACTTTGACGATGAAATTATTCAGCCTTCATTAAAAGCTTCATTTTACTCCTCGTTCTTCTCCATTCCACGTACTCATCCCTCACGAAACTCGCTTTCTCAGCTGCCGTATCTTTAATGTAGAACCATCTAGCGGGTGGCGTACTCAATATTAAATCCAGAATCCCTAGCGCTCTGATCAATGTAACAACTTCTAGCCAGAAAATACCCAACACCACGCCAATCGCGCAACCAGCGAGGACTTGTAGTGGGGTGTGGTAGAACAGGTAAACACGGGAATAGGCCACCACGGAAGATAAAACAAGGAGACCAAAGGAGCGAAGGAGTTTCTTGGAAAGGGAAAAGTGGGAACAGCGAAACATCCAGATGATCAAATATGTAGCGTAGTAGGCCATAAACTGAGCATGAGCTGAAGGCATTCCATATCCATTTCCATCTATCTAGTTAGTCATTATTCAGATCAAACAAGAAACACATACACTTGGGACGCGCTTGTTTAAACACATTTTTACACCATTCATTGGCTAGTTCACTAGCCAGCTGTCCTCCAAACATACAAAAGGTCTCTGCCTCTCTTCTTGAAAACAATTGTGTAGCGTAGACTACCAACAAAAGCTGAGGGACTAAGGACATGACAGCCATGAAGAGCGACAGCTTATCGGCAGAGTCGTAAAAGACATGTGTGAAATCGAGTGGAATGATTTTCGCTATTTCTTCTGTAGAAGGGAGGTCCATTGTGAATAGTGGAACACCTTGTGTTGGTGGTGGTGGTTGTGAAGAGAACGTGAGGTGGTCGATGATCTGGCCAGGTTGAAAGAAGAAGAAGAAAAAATTAACTTGAAAAAAAAAGTGGTACCTGTGATGAAAACAATGCCTTGAACAAACCTCCCAAACAATCAACCACTCGGCAGTGATCAAGGGTCTAAATTTGATTTTTACAAGTATTTTACTCCAGAGATCCCAGAATCAGAGATATGGCTGTTTTTTTACGCGCTGTTCCACTTTTTCTGTGAAATTGAAAATGTGAAATATTCTGCACCATAGTGTCCATGCACAAGGTCTCCGGTACCTGCGCATATAATTTCATTTCTGGTTCACAGAACTCGCCCGAGTCTTTCTTACCTGACCAACAACGCGAGTGAATAATATTATCCGGTTGTGCCCGTGTCCTCGTGTCGAAGCTTAGTCGAGCAAGAATCACACCACAAACTCTTTTAAGCCTGTTGGCGAGGCTTTAATGCAAATCAACGAACCTTTAACCTCGGAATATGGAGAAACCTTGTAGGCTCACAAAAGTGACGACTCTTGTTCTAGGAACCATGTTGAACTCGGCCGGCCGGCTTTCATGTACTTTTGGCAACGATTTGTTTAAATTCTGCTGATGCCGTGATATCCTGTCATA
>JAKTYJ010000339.1:0-10908 GCA_030674515.1 Geotrichum armillariae | reverse complement strand
GTAAAATTCGACTTTGCCATAGTCGAGCCCCCGGTTCGACTCCGGGCTGGCGCATTTTTTCCATTATAATCTTTTACTTTTTTAGACCTTGAAATTTTCAACTATCCAGAAATATGGGCTGTTTGTTTTTCTGTGATGACTAGGTGAAGCGGAAAAAAAAAAAAAAAAATTGTTTTAATTTGGCATCTACTTTGCATTCGGGCCTTCCAAATTGTTAATTGTTAAGCCCGCCTAAAGTGGCTAAAGCCCGTAAACGTATCCCCTATTAGAAAGTTTCATTCCATATTAATTCCTAGGCCGATTTCGTGTAAAAGTTATTTTTCTTCTCGTCATTCCACTATTTGTTTTGTTTGTTGCAGCCATTTCACTCGTTCCTTCATATTTCTCTACTATGAAGTTCCAGGCTTTTCATGATATCTCAGGCCTGCTGGTTGTGGGAGTTTTGACAACTCAAGTTCAAGGATCTCGGATCCCCATGTTACCCAATACATTTGCTGATAACTGTACCTCCGACTGTTTCGAAACCATTTACTACTTCAACTATCAACAGAACTTTGTTCAGTTAGATGGCTTGTACGATACGTATTGTTCTGGAACCACGGTTGATGTGATTCTTCCTAATTGCTACGATTGTTTGACCAATTATACATTGTGGGATAGTTATAGGGAATATGTGCAAACACCGCTAGAGTTCTGTGGATTCAGTGTCCCAGAGCCTAGTGTATTAGTCAGTTCTTCTTTTAGTACAACTTCTTCAGACATTTCGAGTACTTCTTCAAGTGTTTCAACTACTACAGGTTCAACATCAAGCACGACTACAACTACAACTTCAACTGGAACTACGACAAAAGCTACAACAGAAGCCAACACAAAAACCACCACAGATGCAACTACTGAAGCTAATACAGAAACTACGACCGAAGCCAACATACAGACTACACAGGCTACAATTGCAACTACTAAAGCAATTACAACAGGGACTGCAAATACAGCTACAACAGTGGCTATAGTTGTTGCAGGAAAACAGTAATACTCTTGAATTACATGAAAAAACTATTTTAATATTCAGAGATTGTAAAAATATCAAATAGAAACTTAATGTAACGCTACAGAAATACAAGGAAAAGATTGATGGAGTAAATGTGTAAAGAGGGTCTAATCCAATAATAATAAGTTAATGTTATGAAATCTTCAAATAAACCTTGAAGGCTCGCAAAGCCATGCACTCCAAGAAGAATATGTAATTTTTGCAAATAAGGTGCTTTAAGCTTTCCAATTTCAAGAATGTTAAGATCGCAGAGAAAAGTCATTAAGTGTATAAGCAATCAAACGAGTTCCTAAAAGACAAATTAGACTTGTATCACAAAACTTGAACAAATATTCTCACTGAAAATACCAAGGTATTTAATAGGTCTAACTTTTTGGTCATTTATATATTCTCTGTCTAGCTAATTTACAAATCATCAAATGCAGCAACACTCTCCACCTTCTTTTGTTTCTTTTGCTTCACCAAATCCTTCCAGTCAACTTGAATTGCATCCTCATCAGACGAAGCATCATCACGGGAAGCCAAAATTTTAGCATCAGACCGGATTTTACGTTTCTGTCTTCGCTCAGAAGCAATTTCTTTTCGCTCGGCCTTTCCAGACCAAGAGTCGTTGGATTTCTTAACAACGTCCTTGGTTTTTAGTTTTAGAGCTGGTCTAGGTGCGTTAAGTTCAGCAAGACGGGCCTCTTCCTTCTTTGCATTCTGGTACTTGTAATCGTCCATCTTGACAATTTCTCCGAGCCAACCGTTTTTGGGAAATTTGTCCTCAGGAATAGTCTTGAGTTCTGGCATTTTAGGAAGACGCAAAAGACCATATGATTTGGCAATCTCAATAAAATCCAAGCTTTGAACTCGGAAAATAGAAGTGGCAGTATGTTTGGCGTAAAACCGAACATATGACAGGAAAACCCGAATAGCCAAATCATGCCTTGATCGATCTTCTAAAATCCATTCTCGCATTACGCTTGTATAGTCGGGCAGCTTTTCAGCTTCAAAAACAAATTCGTCCATATCAACTTTCTTAACATGCAGAAAGTCAACATATCCCTCCTCACGGCCTTCATTCAGGTATACGATACCACGACCTATTCGGCCAGCACGTCCAGCACGACCAGATCTGTGGAGAAAAACATTAGGATCTGCTGGAGGATCTAGCTGTATAACCAAGTCAACGTCAGGGATATCGAGTCCTCGAGCCGCCACATCGGTTGTAAATAAAACAGATTGGTCCACAGAACTAACGAAGTTTTGAAGCGTCTTTTTGCGGGTAGTAGGAAGTAGCTTGCCATGCATGGAATAAATATTGTTAACAGATAGCTCGTCATTTTCAGTTGCCTCCAAAGTCATGAGGTGCTTTATCAGAGAGTAAAAGTAGTTGACGCCAATACATGTCGGGAAATAAACAATAGCCTTTTTGTAAGTTAGCGTTTTCAAAGAGTTGATGAGCAAGGGGACTTTTTCATTAGGCTTGGTAACAGCGTATGAAATTCCGAGTGAAGAGGGTATCCTTTGTTCCGAGTTACCAGAGCCTACTTTGACAACAATCTTGACTGGATTTCGAAGACCCAATCGAGCAATTTCACCAACAGCTTCACTGATTGTTGCAGAAAACAACCCAGCTCTCTTTTGTTTAGGCAGCATACCAATAATAGTACGAACTGAGTGATCAAATCCAAGATCAAGAAGTCTATCTGCTTCATCCAAAACCAAGTTATCAACAGCCGAAAGCTTTACATTTGGTGCTTTCACTAGCTCAAGTAGTCGTCCAGGAGTTCCTACCAAAATATGAGGTGCTCTGGCAATGAACTTTTTCAAATCAGAATGTACTGGAGTGTCGCCTGCAATAAGTAATTGTGATCTAACTGCTTTTCGTTGAGGTTTTTTTGGATCATTTGGACAGTATTCAAGGAGAGTTTGTAGGACATTGAAAATCTGTTCAGCGAGCTCACGGGTGGGAGAAATGATTACAGCGTTGGTCTGGCCGGGCTTCAAGTTTTCTTCCAGTCTCAAGATTCGTTCAATAATGGGAATCAAAAAGGCCAGTGTTTTACCTGAACCTGTAACAGCTTCCACGACAACATCCTTATTACCGCAATATAGAGGAATGACGGAAGCCTGAACGGGTGTCATTTTCATAAAGCCTAAAGACTCAACAGCCTCGATACTAAAATATAATTAGTCGCCTGTAAAACAAACTTTAGAAAAAACAACTTACATCCAAGGAGTCAAAGAAGGGCTCACATCAGACCAAGATCTGGAAGAAGATTTAGGATTGCGACCACTCATTGTGAAATTTATCTTGTAGATAATTGAATGAGAAGTTGGATCAGGTTTTTAAAAATTTTCAAATTGGGAGGATTGAATTTTTTTTTTTCTCCAAGCCCACTAACACAAATTACTTCACGGTAGCCAACATGTCGTCGGAATCTCAGGTCAACAAATACCTGGAATGGTCCAAAGCAGACCTTATTAAGAGAATTGTTGAACTTGAAAAGTATGCATTTGAACTATTATTTGGGTGCTTAAACGTCTAACGAAATTCCAGACAACTGCCAACTACCAAGATAACTGGAGATGAGCATAAGACCAAGAAGAAAAAGAATATAGATTTTTCCAAGTTTTCAACTCGTCGAATTGCTATTCGATTTGCATATGTTGGATGGGACTACTATGGACTCGCTATTCAAATTAACACTGATGTTCCTACAGTTGAGGGAGCTATTTTGGACGCTATGTACCGCACCAAACTGATTCCGTCAGTTGATCCCAGTGATTGTGAGTTCAGTCGTTGTGGTCGTACGGATAAAGGTGTGAGTGCTTTGCGACAGGTTATTTCTCTAAGGGTGAGGTCGCTATTGACACCTGAAGAGCAAGCCGATTCTGCTAACGATGCTCGGGAACTAGACTATCTTCATATTTTGAATCAGCTTTTACCCGATGATATCAAATTATATGAGATTTCTCTACGACCAACAGAAGGGTTTGATGCTCGTTTCAGTTGCATTTATCGACACTACAAGTATTTCTTCCATGGAGCCGGAATCGACATGAAGAAGATGATTAAAGCTGCCTCATACTTTGTAGGTGAGCACGATTTCCGCAATTTCTGCAAGGTAGATGGGTCAAAACAACTTGTAAACTTTCATCGCGGAGTGCTTTCGTCTGCAATCATGCGCGTGGAAGGAGATACAGAGCTTTACTGCTTTGATCTCAAAGGAACTGCATTTCTATGGCATCAAGTGAGATCTATGGTAGCAATTCTGTTTTTGGTTGGTCAAGGATTGGAAGAACCTGAAGTGATTCTAGATCTTTTGGATATCGAAAAGACACCTCGCCGACCAACTTACGAAATGGCGTCAGATATCCCATTGGTGCTCTATGATTGTACGTTTCCTGACATGGAATGGAAGTCATTTAAAACTCAAGATAGTTTACGACGACTGGAAGACCGGTTGTTTAACCTCTGGCATGACCACTGGATGAAGTACACCATGGTTTCTACAATGTCAGCTATGGTTGACGAGTCAGTCCATACACCTTATGTCCCTGATCTCATTCCAGATAAATATCGAATCGTTCTCAAATTAGGAAATGGTAAAGGGAAAACTCTTACGCGCTATGTGCCATTATCTCAGCGTGAGACAATCGATCCGCCAGAACTAATTAATGAAAGATGGCTTAAGCGCAAACAAAACAAATTAGCTAAGAACTGATTCTTCAATATATATTTTATCTCTAGAAATAAGCAGCAGCATAAACAGCAGGAAGTTTAGGATACTTTTCTTGCCATTCTGCGAGAATACTAACAATTTTTGTATCCATATCGTCTGAAACTAGTAACCTATTGGCAAGATCAAGAATTGCTTTACCACCTAATAGAGCGTCTTCATGGTTATCTTTGATATCCACATTAATAACGTGAACAAGTCTATTTAGCGTCGCACCTCGGTTCAGGAAATCTAGCAAAGTTAGCAACCTCATTACTTGTTAAGCATACTACTCACCGTGACAAACTGCATCAAAACATCGTTCTTCGCATGTAAAGACGACATCAAACGTATTTTTATGTTCATACCACCGCTCAGGGTGGTTCTTAATATGGCGGTTTCGATCCAACATAGTCAAAACACCATTTGCCGTATGTCTACGCGTGTTAGTATAATAGCAAAATCATTGTAATTTACATACAGTCTCTGATCTTTAGATAACAGATCATTATACATGTAGTCATATGAAGTACCGAAAGAATAGGTGTTTGGCTTGTCTATTGCTGATCCAGGTAGTCGCACCGCAGAACCTGTTCCGTAAGAATTGACATTGAAACCGGCATTCTTCAAGACTCGATGGGCTTCCATAGAACGATTGTTATTAGAAGCACATACTGTGCACATTCGTAAATGCGATTTCTTTTGAGCGTCTGCCATTTTGATAGATCTATATATGAGCGGTGAGAAGTGGTGTTAGGTTGGGAGTGGAAATTTTCAAATATGAACAGAGCTAACTTCCCACTTAAGAGGCAGGTAGGATAGTAAGAGATGAGACTTTTGATTGTGAACTTTGTGGAATATGTCAAATATAAAGCAGAACTGGTATTGTGATGCGAAAAATGTTAGTAGGAGCAATGAAACCAATAGTCCATCCTGTCACTGTTATCCAAGCAGGGCTAGGGGCCATGTGCTCTTAAATCCCAAAACGTCAGGAAGAATCAAAATCGAAAAATTCACAAGAAATCTATTTCCTAAACATAAAAGCAAACTCCTTCAAGCTATATTTTTTTCTTCTCTGTCTTTCTTTAAACGAAGAAATAAACACTCATACATTTGCCTGCTTGTACCAGGTGTCATATATCTCTTCAGTTAAACAAATATTTGGTTCTGTCAACACCAAGTCTATAGAATACGAACCACACTTGAAATTTTCATTTTACCATATCATGGACTCAATAGTCGCCTTGAACTCGGACCATATCCGATTACCTTTATGGAAAGCAGGTTTTTACTCTCTTATTCTTACTTTGTCATATGTTGGTGTTCTCTATATCCGAAGGTCGACAAGACCTTCTTCAAATGTCAAACGAGATGATCCAGCCGTCATCAAAGCCAGAATTTCCGCCATTACATTAATTACATTCCTCGCAGTTTTCCTGTTTGTACCCTTTGTTTTGGTATGGGAAGGAGTTTACGATAGCTGGTATTACGCCTGGTCTACTCAACGCATCTTTTGGGGCTGGAAAGTTTTTGGCACTTCAGTCGTGAACTTAGTTGAGACTTTTCTGGTCCTGGCGTTTGATTGCTTGAAAGCCCTTGCGCTGACTGCTATTTTGTTCATTGGACCACTTTCAGACGTCCTGTACTTTAGTCACCAGGACTTGAGCTACACTCTGGGATATGGCCCTAGTTATGCCAATTGGACTACTCTTCATCGAGACATCAAGGCCTCACTTTCAACAATCTACGGTTTCAGAAATTACATAGCTGGCCCAATAACTGAGGAGTTTGTATTCAGAGCATGTGTTATTGCTTTCTATTTAGCATCACCTTGCTCAACTACCACCTTGATTTTTGTGACCCCCTTATTCTTTGGTGTGGCCCACGTTCACCATGCATACGAACTATACGTTGAAGAAAATGAATACCCTCCTCAGATTATTTTCTTCACTACTGTATTTCAGTTCATTTTCACTACCATATTTGGTTGGTACGCTGCTTTTTTGTTTTTAAGATTCGGTTCTGTGTGGCCTTGTATTGCAGTTCATGTGTTTTGCAACTCCTTGGGCCCGCCTAGCTTTGGACCTATTGGACGGAATAGCTTTCAAACCTGGATTTACAGAATATTGCTTGTTGTTGGTTTATTTGGGTTCACTCAATTCTTGTATCCTTTAACTGAGTCCCCATACCAAATTCTTTAGACGCTTGTTATTTCTCATCATTCAACCTGTTTTTTGGCTTTATATCACAAATTCATACATGTGTATCTACTTGATTCTCTCTAAAAGAGTAAAAATGCATGCAAAATTGGTTTTTATTTCAAAAAGAATAAACAGCTGGATAGAAAAGGGCATCGCAAAGTTTCAAAAAAAATGGCAAAAAATCAAAAATAAATAAGGATAAGAAAAAGTACAAACACACACCTATCCATACACCGGATTATGGTGTCCCCGGCGATGCCGGGCTCCCTGTGATGTGTTGACATTGTTATCCACAGGATAAAGGTGATCATTTATGGGATCTACTCTTTCATCAGGCTGCTTAATAAGTTAGTATTTTAAATATTATGCAACTCCAAGACTTATAATAAACATACCTGCTCTTGCGAGTCATAAAACATTTCATCGTCTGCGTGACCATGATGCCGGTCCTCTGTTTCTCCGTGCCACATGTCATCGCCAGCAACCGATGACGCCGATGATGAAGAGCTAGAATCGGCAGTTGAAGTTCCTCCCTTGTACCGATTGGAATCATACTCATATCCCTTATTGTAGTCATACTGAGAATCATATTGTTCGTATTGATGCTCGTAATCCTGCTCATATTCTTGGTTATAAGTCGCATACTGCTCATACTGCTGTTGGCCTTCATAACCTGAATCCTGATGTTGTTGATACATGTATTGCTGCTGTTGATGATGCTGCTGTTGTTGTAATAGTTGCTGCTGTGCGTAATGAGGATCGCTTTTCATCCGCTGTCTTTCTTGAGCTTGTTGCTGTTGTTGCATCTGCATCTGAGCCTCTTGTTGCTGTCTGATGAACCCTTGGTTAATGAGATTGAGGTAAGCGTACATGAAATTGGAAAGTAAAACTTGCTGAACCAAGGGACGGCGGGGGTTTCCCAACTTTAGGTGAGATAACCTGTAAATGGCACGTTCAATATGAGGTGCGTATCGATGGTTCATCATATAGAGGGACTTGTCAGAGTACTGATGGGCAGGAATCTGATAGGGAGCCCCATAATATGCAGCAGCATCAGCGTTATAAGCAACCAAACCTGCTGCGTTGGTGGTAGAACCTGGAATACCATTAGGTAGAACATTATCAACAAACGGCTCCTCCACAGGCTCAGGTGTATGCCGAGACTTGGACCTATACCGGCCCCTAGACTTGTTTCGTTGCCCATGTTTGGCTTTGGGATTAGGTGATTTCGAATGGGCCCTGCGCGATCTATTGGGAGAAGGAGACCTACTCTCACTTGGCTTTTTGTCTGCAGAAAGTCGTGCCTGGTCTCGCTCAGTAGACTTATTTGCTTGACGAGTAGGAGAGGCTTCAGCCATCCTTTGCTGCTTCAAATTGGCAACACTTTTCTTTTTGGAAAAGAAATGAGAAATGCGGTCTTTCGTTTCCGCAATGCTTGAGGTGGCAGAAGGTCCAGGAGTGGACTTACGTGGAGGGGATGAATCAACAGGCTCCTCAGAAGTGGTGATTACAACCTCGGGACGCTTTGTAGCTTGAGGTGCCACAGTAGGTAGGATATTTGGCGTTGGGGTCGTACTTCCATTCGGGACATCAGCAGAACCACGGTTTAAAAATCTATCCACAGAAGTCTTGTCTGGTGATACTTCGCTAGACATTGTGGGAGCTGGAGTGGTTGGTTTGACAACATCCTGGGTTATTGGGGTAGCAGGAACTGTAGGAGCTCCTTGCGCAGTAAAAGCTGGTGAAAACGGTCTTGAACCTGCTTTCGGGGAATCCTGCTGAGGGGATTTTCTTCCAGTAGGCCCAGGCGATGTTCCAGTTGCACCATTAAAAAGCCATCCCCAAGTACCTTTTCGTGTCTTACTTCTAGTTTGCATTTGAGAAGAATCATCATCTGTTGACGGGGTGGTACGAGTAGGAGTAAACGGCTTAGACTCGGATGAGGCACGAGAAGTTGTGGAATCTTGAATGTCGTTGTGAGTTTTTGAATATGGACGAGAGGAATGATTTGCCTCTTCAGACTCTGATGCAACAACAGGAGATAGTTTAGGGGAATCAGTATTTGGTTCATGTAGCGTAATCATCGGATCTGATTTGGCTATTGGTTTTCGCTTCACTTCTAAAGGAGCCTGAGTAATGGGTGTAGTTGACTCAGCAGAGATCTCTGTTTTAGGTAGATCTTTCGAAAGTTGTGATCTATGGCTCGACACGCTTTGGGATGTGCTCAGTGTGTCAGTTTGACGCTTCATTGTAGGTCGCTTGGGCTTAGACTGAGGAACCACACCCTCATTTATCTTGGGTACATTGTCGTAATCATTTCCAACAATCTTCTTCAAGGGTTTATCGGCAATGGGAGACCTAATTATATCTTCAGGGCATTCACTAAGAGGTTTGTTGGTAATGGGTATTCTGACACGCTTAACGTGTTGCTTTTCAGTGAGTTGTTTATTTGACTGTCTGGGAGGAGAAGTTAAAGAACTGTCTGGATCCAAAGGAGACGACGGTAAGCCCTTATTCAAATCCAGATGATGTTCTTTCTTCGGAATTGCAGGCGCATCCTTTTGTTGTTGTTCGTCTAATGGCAAAAAAGTAATGGGGCTTTCAGGTGTGTTCGTAGACACAGGAACTGGATCGGTCGGTTGAGAGCGAGACTCTACAAGACCACGTCTGCCACGACGGATCGAAGATTTGTTATACCTCGTACGTGTAGACCGTCGAAGAGAAGAAGTCGGGGCAGGTAGAATCGGAGCATCACTGTCGTTGGCAAGAGGAGACTGAGATGAAGAAGCAGATGATTGGGATAAGCTAGGAGAAAGATTTTGACCCGGTCGATTGTAATCGGCCGTCATCGAAAGGGATCTTACAAGCTCAAAAGGATCAACAGACCAGCCCTCTAGTTCTCCCACAGATTCCAATTGGTGTGAAAGTGACTGAATAGTTGGATCATGGGCTTGCTGAAGATTGTCAGTGGAACGTCGTTTCTCAAGTACATCTGCACCGTCTGTATAACCATGGTGATCCTTGATTTGGCGAGACAAGCGCGAGTTACGCCGTTTTATTGAGCTTTTTGAAGATATTGAAGAAGACCGGTTGTTGCAATCAGTTGACGAAGAATCAGAAGACGGGGAAGCCCCAGCAGATCTGATTTCGGCTAGTTTGTCTTGGACAAAATTTTTCCACTGTTGTGGAGCGATCTCCGGATGGACATGGGCAGGGACCCATAATAGCTGGGAAGCCTGAGATGCATTGATTTCTGGTTGGGAGTATGGGTTATTGTCATCGTCAGATGGGACCTGAAGGTGGCGGGCCGAAGAGGAAGAGATGGGTGAACTAGTAGAAGGCGAGGTTGAAGAAAAATCAAAAGCCGCAACCTCTGCACTTGGAGAAAGTGTGGGGGAGTGTGTAGAAGTCCTACGAATAGAACCAGGAGAGTTATAGCCTTCATTATAGTTAGGAAGGTCTGGATCAAGAGTAGGCAGAGCACCTATGGATAGTCGTTTCAGAGCCTGAACAGCTGACATTTCTTGGGCCATTACCGCAGTTGCAGCAGATGTGGCACTTGAAGATGAAGGAGACCTGGTGGGTGAACTCTCAGTAGAAGACATACTGGTAGATGATACAATAGGTGTTGAAGAATTTGTAGGAGAGATTTCATATGGATTCAAAATCGGGCGTTGAGCTGACATGGAGTGTTCATCCAAATTTATTCGCTCTTCGCGAGGGTTCCTATGCTGGTGATTGTTGTGATGGTGAGATGGGGTAGAAGTATCGATTGGAGGTAAGCGAAGTTGAGGTTTATCCACCGGCCGTCTATTTTTGGTGTAGTAAGGGTTGTTTGCATTTTGATAGATGGTAGGAGAAGCTTGCTGAGAGTCGTTTGACCCGTAGTAATAGTCAATAGCGGAATCATATTCATCATGAGAGTTATTGGCTGGGGTAGCATTATCATCCG
>JAKTYJ010000338.1:0-10863 GCA_030674515.1 Geotrichum armillariae | reverse complement strand
CACGGTGAATATGGTCAAGGAGATAGTATCGGTGAACTGGAAGTACTTACCGTCTCTAAGAGGCCTTATACTTTGCATGCCATTCGTGAGTCTGAGTTAGCTAAACTTCCCCGCTCTCTCTTTGAAGGGTTGGCTAAAAAGCATCCTTCAATCACTATAGAAATTTCCAGAATCATTGCTTCCCGAGTCCGAAATCGTCTAGGAGCTCCCTCTCTGTCTGGTTACGAAGCGCCTGGCGTTTCTAAATTCCGAACTGTTTCAATTATTCCAATCACAGCAGGCCTTCCTGTCACTGAGTTTTGCCAAAAGCTATCCAGTGCCTATAAGGATATTGGGCAGAACGTCAAATCTCTGAACATTGCTACCATCTTACAGCACTTGGGCAGAAATGCTTTCAACAAAATTGGAATGCTCAAACTCTCAGGCTACTTGGCTGATCTGGAAGAAAAATATCAGACTGTTTTATATGTTGCCGATACCAATGTTAACTCTCTCTGGACTCAAACTTGTATTGCCCAAGCAGACTGTATTCTTCTCGTTGCTAATTCATCAGCGGAACCTGAAATTGGTGAATATGAAAGACTTCTTGTGACCATGAAAACGACCGCCAGAACTGAACTTATACTGCTGCACGATGAACGCTATGTATCACCCGGTTCTACTTCGAAATGGCTCAAAAACCGCATTTGGATTCATTCTCATCATCATATTCAAATGGTTTCTGGTAATGTAAATCCCGATACTTCCTTTACTACTAGCGGTAGATTGAGCCGTTTAAAAAACAAGGTGCAAAGTATTCAATCGGATATCATGACCAAATACAAACTCAGACGAGTTCCTATTTACTCACACTCTTATGTCCACAAGAATGATTTTTACCGTTTGGCTCGAATTCTGTCGGGTCAAGCTGTTGGTCTAGTTCTTGGAGGTGGTGGAGCTCGTGGGTTGTCTCATATCGGCGTGATGCGAGCTCTTGAAGAGAGTGGCATTCCAATTGATTTTGTTGGTGGTACTTCTATCGGAGCATTTGTTGGAGGTCTTTACGCTAAGGAATATGATTTGGTTCCAATCTACGGTCGCGCAAAGAAATTTGCTTCCCGAGTGTCTAGTTTGTGGCGCATGGCTTTTGACGTTACATATCCAGCAACGTCTTACACGACAGGTCACGAATTCAATCGAGGTATTTGGAAAACTTTTGGTGATACCCAGATTGAAGATTTTTGGCTCAAGTATTTCACAAACACTACCAACATTACACATTCTCGAATGGAGATCCACCAGTCTGGTTACGCTTGGCGGTATATTAGAGCATCCATGTCACTAGCTGGCTTACTACCCCCATTAACAGATAAGGGTTGTATGCTGTTAGACGGTGGCTATGTGGATAATCTGCCTGTAGACGAGATGAAATCTTTAGGTGCAAAGTATATATTTGCAGTGGATGTTGGTAGCATTGATGACACCACACCTATGACATATGGAGACACGCTTTCAGGCATGTGGGTTATTTTCAATCGCTGGAATTTCTTCTCGCGTCATCCAAATGTCCCGAATTTAGCTGAAATTCAGGCGCGTCTAGCCTACGTTTCTTCAGTTGGAGCATTGGAAAAGGCAAAAGCCACACCAGGAGTCATCTACTTGCGGCCTCCTATTGATAACTACGCGACACTTGATTTTGCCAAGTTCGACGAGATTTATCAAGTCGGAGCCAACTATGGCCATGAATTCCTTGCTAAACTGAAAAAGGAAGGTAATATGCCAGCAATTCCAGGTGCCATTCCACTGAAAGGTAAAACTCAGAAGCCAATGATGACTAGAAGAAATTCCATTTAGTATGAAATAAGGGACAATTAGTAACGAGATATATGAAATATAACACGGTGGTATTAAGAAGACATTCGTTCTAAAAAAGATAAATAAACATGAGAGGAAGCACTTTTTTTTCGTAACGGTGGTTTAGTTGCTCGTTGGCGGGCTGATCAAAATAACAGAGTCACCTCTCACAAACAGCATCTCACTACGCTTCTTTATGGTCTTAAAGTAGTGTTAGTATTAAGGTGCGAGATATGACTGAGAAACTTACCTTGGGCTCTTCTTCGCCTTCCTCAAAAACTGTTATGGTTTCTTCAACGTCACTCAGAATCATATTGCAATGAGAGTCATAAGCCTACTACTTGTTAACGGGTTGATTTTAGATCACATGAAGATAACTTACATGTAATCTTCCTCGTAGTTCACGTCCAGCTCTTAGCTTGACAAAAACAATTTCATCAAGAGACAGTCGAACGAGTTCTAAGGGCTCAGACACATTTGTTGTAGTAGTGGAAGATGCAACTGCAGCGCTCATGGTTGATTTGTTGTAAGTTTCGGTATCAAGGTGACTTAAACAGGTCTTGAAATTGTTCTCGTAAGTTTTGATCTGTGAACTTGGAGGTTTGGAAAAGGTGGGAAAGTTTGAACCCTTGCCCTCTATACAGGGTAACAAAATCTTTTTTCGAGCTTTGATTTCATCAGAAAAGGTCGGACGACATCAAACGCCCATGAGTTGGGTTTATCTACAGCTCTCAGCATGAGTTTATTAAGCGTAGCAAGATCTTTGAGTAATTTTGTATCATTCAAGTAAGGCCAGGTGCTCTCTACAACTGCCAATACCATTCATATTTTCACAGCAGTAGGAAGCCAGTTACGACAAAGCATTAGACTGAGGCCTCCAATTCAGCCTACCGTTCGTAATATAGGAGTTAAGGATAAACATACATTATGGCAGTTTTTCAGTGACAAAAAATATATTAGAGCTAGTGAAGAGTTGAAATTTGCTGGTACATGTATGTTGAGATTTCTAATTCATGATTTAGTCTCAGGCTAATTAAGTCTTTAATTCCTCTAAAGAGTTTTTAAGAACTACGAAGAGAGTCGTTTGAAGATTTACACATTATTTGCCATGTGTGTTAAGGAACGATATATTTTAAAACGCGAAAGCCGAATCCACAATACTTAATTACGACACGCAAGCAGCTCTATTGTGTTAGTCTGCTTGGGTCCTTAAAACCATGTGGAAAGTCCGATATGTCTTAGCTGACAAAAACAAACATCTGGGAAAATAGTATTACATGTTTTAAAAAGAGCTCAAGGAAACCGGTACCTGAGTTTGAGACTGGATACCTTGAGGCGAATGAGTTTTAAGACTCCGAAAAAATGGAGGTCCGGTTAGAGCGATTCCAAAATGCATATTTTGGCATTGAGAGTGTTATTGAACTCTGGGGCGTTAATGCCAACACTGTTTGTGGTGTCAGGACTATTTCTAAGTTCAAGCTAGATTGTTATGAGTCTACGCTTGATCAGGACTATATTTCAGATTTCAATGGTTCTCTTGATATAACTGAAGCTTATATGTTATTTTGGCTCTTTAAAATCCTGAGGACACTCAAGCTGCCATTGCGTCTCTTTTGCAAACTTGTCAGAATACCTTCGCAGAACATATTCCTTTTCATTTGGAGAAGCAATTATTGGCTGATTTGATCAAAGATCTGTACAATGAGAACTAATGATTTCTAATTTCCGTTAAATGTCATGTTTGGATTTATATGATTGTCTGTCTATATTCGCACGAACATTGAGCTTAAGGTCTAAAGTAAATCTCTAGATGCAAACCTCTCACAACGGTGCATTTATTAATTTTCTAGTTTAAATGAAAATCTGGATGTCGTAAAATCTTCCTCCTTTTATTGTGAAGATTTGCTACAAATTCCTCTACAATAATCCGAGAAATTGTATGAGAGAAAGAAATTCTTCTGCCTTCGTGATTTGAACAATTGATTAAAGAGATATTAACAAATTTTAGCTTTACTTCTTCCAAACACTCTTAGCAACAGACTCAAAATCCTGGAATTCAAATTTACCTTTGGATACCAATTTATTGTCCTTATCCTCATTGTTCATTCCTCCACTGTACATTAGGCCAAGGAAGCCTGTAACAAACTCACTCATCGACTTGACTCCTTCTTTCACAATTTTAAGTGCCGGAACTTCAATTGTGTTAAGAGGAAGTGAGACAATCTCCAATTCCTTACCAGTTACTTTTTTGTAGGTTTCGTGTATGATTCGAGGAGATATTTCGCTACCTCTAGTTAAGATCAGAGGAGGGACGCTGACCGGATCCATAGCGGCAACGGATGCAATAGTTTTACCAACATCGATCAATGAGGTGGCTCCAATCTTGGTATCAAACCCACCATAGTACCGAAACTGACCAGGCTTTGGATAATTGACTCCAATAGCTGGAAACCCACACAAAAATTCAGCAAAAACGCCGTTTACAAGAACAGCAGTCTTGAGGCCAAGACCATTAGCATATTTGAGATTGTCAGTTTTAAAATCAAACAAAGAAGCATAAGAGCCAAGGGTGGGAACGTTTGCTGCAAATTCAGAAGGAATATACAATTTAGTATGGGCGGTGGCAGCGGCGTCGGCTACCTTTTGATGAGAAATGCTTTGACCCAGCAAATTAATGATAACATCGGCTCCTTCAAACGCTTTTTCAAGGTCTTTACCAGTGACGGCATCTGCAGTAAAGAACTTTATGTCTTTGTCAGTAGATTTGGGCGCAACAGAACGTGCTTTAGAAGCATTTCTCGTAACTGCGCGAATAGGCAGATTGTAAGAGGATTTGAAGGCAGGAGACAATAGAGCAGCAATAACATGCTTGCCCAGTCTCCCGTTAACACCAACAACAGCAACAGCAGGTTTGTTGTGTGTGGAAAAAATTAGGATTCAGAAATTGTGTTTCCAATAAATGTTTCAAAAGCTCAAACTAGAGGATATCTCTTATTCTTATATCCAGAAATTTTGAACTCATCAACGTACTTTTTGGAAGAATCAAGAAAGCCATCATGATATACCGTTGAATAATACCGAAAAGTTAAAATACAATTGAATCCAATGCTGAATTGCTAAAAAGTCGCATGTTATAGGTACTTTAAACCGCTTGCTTATCTCCAATGTCTTGTTCTGCGTAAGGCTTTGACGTCAAATACAGACACTTATTGATGATAAATGATGATCTATTGCTAGAAACTGGGGTATAAACGGTAAAAGGGTCTGAAACATGAGCTTAATTACACGGGGTTGTGCCTGGAAATTAAGCGGCTTTCTCTATACGTAAATACATGTCACTTGAAGGTATACCTAGATATTTCGATAGCAACTTAGAATTTTAGTTGTACGATCAGTTAAAAATGTTCTAGCTTTTCTAACCCTAACATAAGTATAACTGCCCAGGTATTCGTTTTTGAGTCAGCTCAGAAAGCTTATTAAACAAGAAGAATGGTTTTTGTGACACAAGCTCAATTTGGCAGGTCAAGTAGGCCGAACATAAGTAGTAGCCAAAAGAGAAGCATGAAATAAACTAGTGTTCAATTTTTTAACAGCGGGAACCCTAGAGGGGTATTAAATAGATATTATAAGTTACATATTAATTAGTGTGTGTTGAACTAGTTTAAAATTAGGTGAAAATTAATTGATTGTGATATCCTGAGTCGATGTTTCCGCAACCCTCTCAATCTCATTGTTTAACGCCAACACCCAGAGATCCCTTTCCTGCCTGCACCGTGCCAAAAACACCATTGAAATACCTTGCACTCCCAATCTATTTACAAATTTAACAGATAAAGACTCTGTTTTAGGATTCGTGAGAGGTTTTTTCTTACCAAACCAAAGGACAAAACAACGGTGGCCTTCGTCTTCAGTCGATTTCCAACCGTCAGCGTAAACACGAGGTATGTAATGAGAACCAGGGTTTTGGGCGTCAAAGGATTTATCACGGCCTTGGAGTAAGTCACCTTCAGTAATGGGACCGGAGTAAACGTAACAAGAAGAGGCGGCCAAGTTGATAGTTTGGAACTTGCTATGTTCAACACGGGGTTTAACTTTACCATGATGGGTTCGTCGAAACATGGTGTATAAAGTCAATTTACCGTGGCTAAGTACGACTTGGTATTGTCTGAAAGATGCGTGCTTTTTTGGTTTTTGATAAAGCGTGCCTCGGAAACTAATACTTCTTGACCAAGAATTTCCAATGGCTGGGAATAAATTAGCATCAGCAATGCTATCTAATGTGGTTTCCCATTTAGGACTGCTTTCACCTATGAATGGTTCAATTCCACTTTCTTGATTAATGTGAAGACGACTGAGATTGTTTTGTCGGACTTCGTTTATCCGTGCAACATCCTCGTAGACTCGGCGCGTCCAGTACCGTGAGAGTTCTGATAATCTCTGAATCCAAACGTCCCGGGTTTGTGTATCGTATGCTTGGAACCGGATAATGGGTCCTGTTTTCATGACAATTTCAAATGCTTTCTGTCTATCAAACCCTTCCACTGAGTGGAAAAACATTGGCATCTCGAATCCGTCTTTGATGGTTCGAACAACTTCAATATCACATAAATCAATAAACCCTTCAGCGCTATCAATCATTGAAACCCGGCGCTGGATTTCGAAATATGCAGCGCAGTCGTGGCGTTTGACCTCTTGCTCGTTGCTGTTGCCTTGAAGCCACTCTATTTCGCCGTCCTGGTTAGTTTTGAAAGGTGTTACTTCATAAACCAACGGCGCAGTTTCGTAAGTTTCGTTTAGCTCATCACTAAACTCTTCTGAAATTGCAAACGTTCCATTTGTGCTTGACACAAGATGATTAGCGATTTCAACTGACGGGTATGGGGGCATTGAATTTTTTGGTTTCGAGTAAAACATTAAATTGTCATGCGTGTGAAGATAAAGTGTTTGGAAAAACAGTTTCTTCAAGTGGCCTTTGGCTTTCGCGACCCGACCACCCCATGTAGTCTGACGAACTAGACATCCTTCAATTGGTACAGGTTCTTCCATTTCGACACCATCTTCGAACTTAACAAACGAGTAATAAGGTCGTTTGATTCTCAATTCTAAATCATGTGTGTTGTTAAGCACCCAGTTGTAGTAAATAGACTCTTCATTACTCTGATCCATCCATTCCAAGCGATCATAACGCCTCCATGAAAGACCCATTTTGTTATCCCCAATGAGTTTTAGAACATGTTCTCTAGAGTATCCAACGGTATTAAGTAGTTTGATGGTGATTGCATAGAGGTACTGTAAAACAGGGCTAGCGCGATCAAGGTTAGAGTTCATCCCCTGATAACTAATAAGTCGCGTCCCAGTTTCACGTACACGCTCTCTGATTCTTTCCTGCTCTTCTTGAATCATTTTCAAGGGAAGTTGTACTTGCATGCTCAAATTCATGTTTGGAATACCCAACCGTAACCGAGGTGTCTTTTGCACACCCAGGGTACGAAGAAACAGAGCAAGCCAACGAAGCGACGATTCATGAGACCTTGCTCGTAAGATGTATAGTAACGATCCTTTAGGAGTAGATCGCCAAAATACAATAGTCTTGTCTAAGGTAGAGTAAAACTTGACGGAGGTTTCTGGAGTCAATACCGTATCAATTTTGGAAATGCTTTTTGCCATTTCGGTTTGAACCTTGGCAATTTGTCGTGAGTTATAAAACTGTAGTAATATGGGAGCGTTTGGATTGCCTGTATTTCGTGCTACCACCACATACTCCTTCCAACGTTCTATAACACGTGTATCAATTGTTTCAACCTCATTAAACCGCGGGCTGATGTATTGAAGTTTAGATCCTTTAACCATGACCAATAGTTTTTCAGCAGCAATGATTTCGCCTTTTTGTTTCTGCTTCAAGAGTTTACTTAATCCTTTGTCGATTAATCGGCGGTTTCGATGTTTTCGTTTAGATGAAGGATCAAAAGTTTCTTGAACTCTGGATCTGTTTTCATCCAAAAGGGTTGGTTGAAAAGATTGACGGCTGAATATGGATTTAGGTCGCGACACTTCAGTAGTTGGTTTACATGAGCGACTGGGAATTTGATGTTCGAATGATTCTAAGGAATCGGTTGAGTGTTCGACAGAGTATGTAGCAGGGTGTCTGGAATTTTGTTGATCGAACGAATCTTCCGAGTCTGTAGTATGGCTGCCAGAGTATATAACAGGATGACTAGAGTCAACATTGTCTTCATCATAGGACTCAAAAGAGGATGCATCAGGAGGCACTTGCGCGGTTACAAATGATGCTACACTAGAAGAAGCGATTGAAGGTTGGAATGAAGCTCTAGATGATGCGGGGTAAAGAGATGGGGCTATAGGTGATACTTCCATGAGAGGCCCTTCGCTGTCCAGTTTATTCCACAACTGAGTAAAATTATGCGATCGTTGAGAAGAATTTCTAAGAATAGACCTGATTTCTCGTGGTGAGTCAATGTGGTCTTCAATTATAGGGTCCAAAGTATGAAAACTAGAGATAGACCTGGTATCAGAGCGAGAGAAAAATGTAGGATGCTTTTGAGGACGGTGTAAATCGTTAAAATGCACAGCTTGACGTATTTCAGGTAGACTGCTATGACGTTGTAGAATACCATTTTGTTGTTCATCCAGTGTTTCTTCTACAGGCTCTAAATCAAAGGTAAACTTTGCCAGTGCCTCCCGATTGAGTTTATCCAGATCTATCTTTTGGCTTCGTAATGTATCTGCTCGGCGGTCTCGCCAGTACTTTCTGGAAGTTGGTAGAGATTGGCGTAGTAAATGAAAGCGGTGTTTCCTAGTCGATGAAGAGATCTTGGTCCAATCAGAAGTGAATGGTCCGACAGCCTGAACTCTGCTCTCGCGGTCAGCCTGGGCAGGCAATGAGTGGAGGAGTCTAAGGGCTGTATAGGACGAATCTGGGAGAATTGCTGGGTCTTCATGATCGCCTTGTTCAGGTCTAGAATGGTTAGGCAATTAGTTGAATACAGATTGTAAAACATACCTATCATAGGCTCTAAGAAAGTCTTGAATTTGGGCAAAAGACCGAAAGCTCAGTTCGTCTGGAGTAGCTGGACTCTCGTCTTCTTCTTCTTCGTCCTCTTCCTCTATTGTATAGGTATTTTCATGCATTGATTTGTTGCTTACAGGTTGAACATGGAGATGCAAAGGAGTATTTGCAGTCATGGCTTGTTTTGTGCGAAAATGCAGAGAAGGATCTAAATTGGCGCTACACCAGAAGGTGGCATTTTTTTTTGGGAGGGTTGAAAATCGAGTAGGCCTAACTAACAAAATATGGACCCTTACCAAGAAGGATCAAAACTTGGAATTTGCCACTGCTAAAATATATGAACATTACGCATTATAGTAGTCATGAGTTATGAATGTTTGTGTTGAGAGGTTTTCTTAAACTTGGTTTACGGTTGCACCAGATAAGTGAAATGCAATGACCAACTGCAGAAACATTGGTAAGAGCAAGAAAGAGTATGTTTGAAAGAAACCCATAACGGATAAACCAAGTCCGAAGAAACTGGTTGAGATAGAAAAAGAAGGAAGTGCGTAGGCTCTATCTAGCTACCTGATAGAACAGATACTGATACCCGCTGTCAAACCTGGGGTAATTAAAATATTACTCCGCCAAGTCTATAAAATGGTTCAAATGATAGAGAGAAAAAAAGGTCCATGTAGAAGTGAATTAAGATCAGGAACTTTGGGAAAACATGATATTTGACAGATAGACAGTCCAAATTTGAGTCAACACTTCATCTTAAGTTTTTTGAAGAAGTCCGAGTAGGCCCTTTGAGCCCAGGAAGAATAATCTTAACTCAGCACTATAAAGTCTTGGAGTAAAAGCTTGAAGCGTTTTAAAAAATGACTTTTTAGTTGCTAAAAGTTCATGTGATTGCCTTATTTCTCAATGGATCCTCTTGCCTCTATAATTCCAACAGAATTATTCAAACATAATCATTACTCAATGATTCAGGAGTTGAAATTTTTCATGCTGCTGAAGGCTGATGATACACTGTAAAGCGCGTTATAATTATCTGTTTTAGGACTTTTTTCTCCGCCCGTTTAAGCGCTTTTATTTTAGACATTTCCCACCAATTTCATCCAAAGTGACGAGTTAAAGTGTTTTTACTAAAATTCCCTAACTTAACTCGGATTTTTTCTCGTGTTTCTCATTTTTTGTCTCCTTGATAAGTTGAACTTGATGATACTGGAAAATCTGGAGAAGGCTACCTTTTTTACCCCAGAAAGAATGATTTCTTTCTTTTAAAATATTAATTTGAATTTGAATTTGTCACGTAGAAATTACAAATCTCATACTTATTTTTTCTTGTGACACATTTCCTTCCTTGGCCTTGAAGACTTAAATATTTCAATTTTCAACATCTCCATAGTAAAAATCACATTAAATAGAAATGTTCTTTTGCTCATTAGTTGGGCGCTTCTTACCTAGCCACTTTAAGATTTAGACTTTTTTTTTCACCTTTTTTTTTACTTATTTACATCATAGCTAAATGGTTCCTAACTTAAAGTTGAATTTTTTTTCCTCAGGTCTACGCATTTCCATGATTGGGTTCCTTCCTCAGCTTAATCAAAAAAAATAAAAAAAATTTATACAAAGTCAAATGTACTTCGAACTGAGTTTCTAAAGTATATAAATACAGTCTAATGTCTCTTTTTTTCTTTTCTTTCCAAATACTTTTTTTCTTTCTTCTACACACACCTTTAAAATGGCGGAGAAGGATATCATGGATACAAAAATAGCTGCGTCGACAGACCTGCCTGGCGATGACTATTCCCGAGACTCACCAGTGACTGACACTGACGCGACCAAGTTCGGTGAAACTCATCGTGGTTTAAAGTCACGACACGTCCAGCTAATTGCACTTGGAGGATGTATTGGTACGGGCCTCTTTGTGGGCTCCGGTGCCATTCTAAGTAACTCAGGCCCCGCGTCATTGCTCATAGCATACCTCATCATGTCCTTTGTCATTTGGACAATCATAC
>JAKTYJ010000337.1:0-10886 GCA_030674515.1 Geotrichum armillariae | reverse complement strand
GTCTAAAGCTAAAATCGGAATTGCTACTTTCGATCGCACGGTTCAGTTTTACAACCTCAATGCATCTTTGGAACAAGCTCAAATGCTTGTGATGAGTGATATTGATGATTCCTTTGTACCAATTGAAGAAGGATTATTTGTGGACCCTGAAGAGTCTCGTTATGTGATTGAAGATCTATTGGACAGAATTGATGTTCTGTTTGCCGACAATCCAGTGGAGGAACCCGTTTTTGGTTGTGCTTTAGATGTGGCTTTGAAAGCACTTAAAAGTTCTGGAGGTAAAGTGTCAGCTATTTTAAGCTCGCTTCCGTCTCGAGGTCCTGGGTCCTTGGTGATTCGCGAAGGAAACCCCAATTTTGCAGGTGACAAGGAACAAAACTTATTTGTGCCTGATAATAAGTTCTACAAGGATCTCGGTAAAGAGTACGCTGTTGCTGGCGTTGGTCTTGACCTGTTCCTTTTTCCGAGTACTTTTATTGATCTGGCAAATACAGGCAATGTGTGCAAACTCTCCGGCGGCCATGAATACTTTTACCCGCGATTCGTGCCACAAAGAGATGGACGTCGATTTATTGCTGATTTTTGCCGAAGCTGTGAGGGAGAGATTGGCACGCAAGCCCAACTTAAAGTTAGAAGTTCGACTGGACTTCAAGTCTCAGCTTACCTAGGAAACTTTTTCCATGATGGTTGGGAGAGTGAACCACATTTTGGTACTATTGATTCACATTCTACGATTGGCGTTTTGTTCAAGTATGACGGAAAACTGGACTCAAAGCTTGATGCCCACTTTCAAAGTGCCCTACTTTATACGTCGAGCGATGGTCAGCGTCGTGTTAGAGTTACTAATGTTATTGCAAGTGTTACGGAGCAATTTAGACCTGTCATTAACTTTGTTGATGTTGATGCTTGCTTAAGTATCATCACTCGTGACTCCATCTCTCGCATGAGTGAATCTAGTCTGAAGGATATCCGAAACAGGCTTAACGATAGACTGGTGGATGTGTTTTCCAGCTATCGCAAGCATGTTGCCTCCTCACTACCACCAAACCAACTTCTTATGCCATTGTCTTTAAGAGAGTTTATTGTGTTGCTACTTGCACTCCAAAAATCACGGCCTTTGCGAGATCAGCAGCTTGTTAATGATTCTCGTATCCACGCTGGCAGACTCATGAATAGTCTAACTCCCGACGAGTTAAGTTTGTTCTTGTATCCCCGAATTGTTGGATTACACAATCTGCAAGCTACTGATTGCGCATATACATCAGATGGTCTGTTCAATATGCCAGTTAATGTGAAGGCCTCAATGTCTGTTATGGAGGCTGGTGGAGTTTACTTGGCATACAATGGACAGGGTCTTTTACTATGGATTCATACTCAGGTATCTCCTGCATTGCTTCGGGATTTGTTTGGAGAGCAATCTGATAATCTCCAATCTCTTGACCCGTACATTAACGAATTACCAGAACTTGACACAGAGGTTTCAAGGCAAGCAAGAGCTCTTGTCAAGTACTTTGCAAACAAGTCTGGTATTAGATTCCTCGGTTTGCAATTAGCGAGACAAGGATTAGATGGAGCTGACTATGAGTTCCAGGCACTCATGGTAGAAGATCGTACGACTGGTAGTTACAGCTACACAGAATTTGTCACAACTATTCACAGAGATGTCAAGAACAAGTTGGAGCATGGGAATGATAAGAGTTCAACATCGAACTTTTTCACTGAGCGTTTCTTGAACAAATAGTTTCAACATAATTTTAACATTTACCAAAAAAACAATATTATAAAGAGTCTCTAAATAAAAAAATTAATGTCCTGTTGGTTTACTTCCATCATTCGCTTTCCAAAGGGTCGACCCATCTTCATACACTTCGTTTTTCCAAATCTCAGCACTCCGTTTCACTTCCTCCAAAATCCACTCAGCGGCCATCCAGCCTTCCTTGCGATGCGGCGCGCTTATTGCAATAACAACGGACTCCTCGCAAACCGGCACCACACCCAGTCTATGCGCAATATAAACCTTGCAAATCGGATTTGGCCAGCATCCATCGACGGCAAATGTAGAAGAAGTCGCTTTTAACGATTTCTGGGCTATTTTGGCTAACGTTTGGATCGCCATTGGAACATATGATTCATACTCAAGTTGTGTCACTTTTTTCTCTTCAACCACACCTTCACCAAGAGGAACTGGGAATGTGTCGCGCGTAGTGCCGCCGAAGTACACAATAGCGCCCGCTTGAGGACACCGTACAAAGTCCATACCTTCTTTAGGATCAAGGTGCTTGTGTGTTAGAGTCACTTTGTAGGTAGAATTCACTGTGTCTTCGAGGTATGCTTCTGTGCTCTTAGAGCTACTGCTAACAGCAGTAACAGGTGTTTGTGTCGTCATTAAAGGGTTGAGCAAGTGATCTGGAACTGTTTTAGCAATTAATCCGAGTATTTGTGAAGCTTGATGCAGTTGTTATCGGTTTTATCAGAGCCTATCACATGACCACCAAATATTCACTTTGAGTAATTCCCCTGCAAGTTTTGAAACCTCCGTGCCACAAACTTGCGGAGGAATCCTTACTATTATTTTTAAAGATTGGTGATAGAATTATCAAAATGCAAAATGCTCGCTAAATTTATTTAATATTACATCTAATGTTTTTTGTTGCTTTTTTTTATTTTGGTTTGGGGGTTGTTCTTCATCACTGAGATGCAAGGTTGACAGACAGTTTTCGAGGTTTGGGAGGCACAGGTAATGGCTTGCCGGCTCCAGAAACAGAAGAAGACACATCATTTTTACCTTTATTTTGTAACTTGTCAGAAATAACTCGTGAAGGAGTGCGAATAGGTGGTTTAGGACGAGTCACTGAAGAAGCACCACCTTCAAGCTTGCGGGGAGGAACAAGTACATCTGGGATTGATGACGGGTTGGCTCCACGTTGCTTGGGAACTACTAGTCTACCACGGATCGAGTTAAGTTCAGTTGGTTTTGAAGGTAATGCAGAAGGTGAAGGTGAACGCCCTCGACTTGGTGTTGTAGCCGCTGACTGGAATTGACGATCAGATAGTGTGAACTTTGGCAGAGGCGACAAAGATCGAGATCGTTGGCGCATGTGTGTTCTAGTTCTGACAGAAGTAGAGCTGGTAGCATTATCTGTAGCAGCAGCCTTTGGAAGACGACGTTTTGGACCCTTAGCACGAGACTTTGTCATGTGAGTAAGATCTTTCTTCTGAGATTCTTTGCTAGGGCTGCTTGGAAGAAGCATTGATGCTTCAAAAGTTTTGGACTTTTTCGGACCAGAAAACTCAGTCATTCTTTCGAAGCGGGGGGAAAAGCTAGTAGTTGTATCTTCCAAAGGAACGAGAGGCTTTCCGCGTTGCAAAACAGCCGAAAGGTTAGATGCAAATGATTGCGCAGTGCGCTTTGAAATCACACTGGGTATACTAGCATTATCTAAAGAGCTGTCGTCATCGAATGTGGGTTGGAACTTCATGGTCATTGGCTCAGTAGGAATTTCCGGATTCAAAGAACGTGTATGAGGAATGAGAGAAGGAGGTACAGGAGGGAATGGGGTTCGTACAGTTGTGGGTGAAGTGCTACCTCTACTGATAGGGGGTCGTGGAGGAAGAGGTTTGGGTGCCGAATCAGCCGAATCAGGTCTTCTTGGAAGAGAAGAATGCTCTTCTTCATTATTGGATTGAGGTAGAATGCTATCTCTTTTTGGGCTTGCTAGAGAGCCTCGATTCAAAGTACCAGCCCGCAGCTGACGAAGTCTTTCTAACGCATCACTAGGGACTTGTTTATCAAGCTTTTTAGGAGGAGAAGGCTTTACAGAGTTGGCGCGATTCAAAAGAGGGAGCGGCCTAGGTTGAGGAGTTGGGGGAACATTCTTTTTCGAGGCAATTTGACGAGGTGAGGGGGATGCAGGAGGCTCATCATCGTCGCTTTCTTCTTCGTCAGTCAATGCAGGTTCAGACAACATCACGGCTGTCGGCTGTCGAACAGTTTTTGCAGGTGGTATTGGAGGCGTGGGCTTAGTGAAGCTGGAAATACTAGTACGAGAAGAAGGAACCGCTCGGATCGAAGGTGCGGCCCTCCCAAGAGAGGTGCGACCAACAGATTCTAGTCCAGGAGAGGTAGATGGAGTCTTTTTCAAAGCACTATCAAGCCATGATGACCTGACAGGACTCCATCGCCGAGAGTCAGATGACTTGTTTCCCATGCTTTCGCGAGAGCTGTGGCCTGGGGAAGAATCAGTGGAAGCTGGTAGGGCAGAAGTGTTTTCCATAGTATCTTCAGCACTAGCATCGGTAATGATTTCTCTTTCCTCCTGTTCGTTAGAAGTAAAGTCATCTAAAGTGGCACTAAGGTTGTCAAAACTCTCACTGTTTCTAGGCTTCGGGAGACTGACGTTCCCGAGACTCAATTTAGAGAACCGATTTTGAATTGAATGTTGGGGATCACCGGTGATGGAATTCTTTTTAGGATATCCAGAAAAGGTCGCAAAGCTGTCTTTTGAAAAAGACTCTAAGCTAGTTGTGCTTTGTGTGCGCCCATGGCCCCGCTGTGGTGATGGGGATCTAGAGCTAGTTCGAGCAACTGGATTAGCTAATGAGATTATGGGCGAGTCTGCTAAGAGGTTCAGTGAAGGTGGGGGTGAATTGGTAGATCCAGCGCGAGATCTGAGAAGAAGGGTTCCCTCGCGCTTCAACATGGCACTTTGAACAAACCCACCTCGCACAGGAGATTTGGGTCGAGAGACAGGAGATGCTGATCTAGTAGCCAAAAAGCTTCCAGCAGGATTGATTTGAGTTTTAGGAGTCAAATCAAAGTTGTTTTTGGGAGAGAATTTAGGACCTGGCCTTGTTGCAAGGAAGGATGCCCGGGGCGAAGAAGGTTTACTGGTGTTTAGCGTCGAACCAATAGCAATGGAGGTGGGTGATTGCGCAGACATGCCAGGCAATGGGACACGACCATTTACTGAGGAAGATACTTGATTGTGATTGTTGTGTTCATTCGTGTTTTGGAATTTTCGGAGGCCTGCCTTTGACGGCTTGTTTGAGATAAGGGAAGGAGATGTAGTGTCTAGAGTTTGAGAAGTTTGAGAATCAGATCGAACGACTGATTTAACTGGCTTGGGGGTTTCGGGCTGACATGGCTCAACATCTTTGGTAAATGGCCTCTCAGTTGAAGGTTTAGTAGACGGAGATTCCTCAGAGTCGGGGGAAAACGGGTTATATTGAGCTGAAAGGTTTCTCGGTTTTGGAGCCACAGCTGGAGGGATAGGTAGTGTTTTCTTGGGCAGAGACGTGGGGTTCAATTTCTTATCGCTCTGCGTGCTGACCACTGTAGACGATTTTTTAGGAAGAGCATAGATCGGCTCGTCACTTGGTTCCACTTGTTTTGGAGTAACTGCAGGAACAGATTTTTTATACAGAGTGTATATTGGTTCATCTTCAATAGGCTTCGGGGTTGGCGGAGGTACTGACTTTTTCGGTAAAGAGTAGACCGGCTCCTCCTCGACCTTAGATGAATCAAAAGTTGAAATCTTAGATGTTAAAGAAATAGGGTTTTTCTTTTCATGTATCGAAGGCTTTTTTGGCAATGAGTAAAGAGGTCCCTCTACTTTCTCTGTCGGCTTTTCTGTGTTATTATTTGCCGGAAGTACTGACTTTAAGTCTTTTGTAAGATGTTCAGAACTTTTCAAAGAAACATGCTTTTCCACTGACGGTTTGGGGGTATCAGATATAGTTGCTGTGGAAGGCTTGACTTGGGAAGACTTGTTTGAGATTTTTGAGTTGGATGGAGGAAACAGCGGTAAAGTGCCAGAAGGTCCAGCAATGGCCTCAATAGTTTTCTTAATTTCCAGTTCCTTAGAAGAGAGATTTGGCTTGGAAGTAAGATATGGAGTCGAAGGGCCATCCAGACCTGTAAGGTTAGTAGAGGATTTAGTCACTGCTAGCTTTTTTTCAGGTGATAATGATCGTGTCCTTTCTGCTCGCAGAGCCTGACGTCGACGTCTCCCTTCGAGAATCTCCTCCTCAAGCTGTTTAGCACGCAAGTCATCCTCTTTGTTGCTATGGAAAAGAGTTAGCATTCAGTTTCGCTTCTACAAGTATATAACTAACGTACGTTTTTTCACCAAGTTCCTTGATTCTCATCAAGAAGTCGCTGACCTCAGAGCCATTCTCTGTGTCGCTGTCGAGCGTCATTATTGATGGTAAATGGATTGCAATATGAGAAATTCTAGGGTAAAGGGTGGTTTTAAAACCAGAATGAGTTGGTTGTAAAGTTGAAGGAAGAGAAATGCAGAAGCAGTTTTCTGATTTGTTGTTTTGTTGTTGTCTTTTGTCTGCTGTTTATGTTTACGTCTTGCGAGCAGAAAAAGAACAATAAGGCTGTAGGCTTAGGGTATGTGTTACATAATGCTGTTTACGTGATATGTTATTTCAAGCAGATCTAAGTTCAATTCTTCGGCTGAAAAATCTTCTTCTTCAATACCCCAAATTTCAGATACCCATTAAGAAATACCTAATGATATTATCAAGACTATTAATACCTAAATTTGATTACCTTTACAATCCATTGAGTCTGGAGACTCTGGACATTACCTCATGAACACTTCGTGTCATTATTAGACTCAACTCAAAAGTCAACAAAGTTTTATCTATGGAGCCTGGGTGGAGGGTGCACTCTTTGAGATTTTAACTCTGTTTGAAGCTCGTAAACTTTTCAAAACTATCATTTGAAAGGTGTCAAAAAGTGTCAAAGTACATCGATGAACTGAAACCAATATTTAAAGGCACCATCAAAATCAATATGGAATATTTGACCGTCTTAATGCCTTGGCTAAAGCTTTATATACTGCTCAGTACGTACTGCGTACCTCATCATGCCATACCATACAATACCATCCACTGATTTACCCAAGGCCTAGTGATAGCTGATAAAAATAGGAGACAAAAATTTCTTATTATTTCTTAGGTCTAGTTTTCTTATATGATTCTTTTTTTTCGACGTCAAACAAACCAATTTTAGATCTAGATTTTGAAAGAATTTAGAGTGATGACCATCATGTTTGAAGGCGCCTGAACGGTTACAGTATCAATAGTGCAAAAGTACATTTTATTGTTAAGTGAGCCACAAGGTTTAAGCCTGAGTTCCTGGCGAAACCCGTGGGTAAGACATTTTTTGATTCTTGTGAATGCACTACAGCTGTATTTAGTGAAACATTCTATATTAATAGAAACTATATTCGCTTTAAAAATATTCTATCCAGCTTGACCATGTAGTGTCAATTGAAATTGTTTATATATAAGTTACATTCCCTGTCTCTATTTTTTTCTTGCTCAAGAATACCTCAATTATTGTCCTTGTGGACCCTGTTCACAATATTTGTCTCAATCCAAGCCTGGATCTCTCTCAACTAACTAGAGTTTATTTTCTATATCTTGATTGACCAGCAAAAGAGTATCATGAGTTCTAACAGTACGAGCTTGTTCACGTCCTCAATTACAACTGCGACGACTTCAGGGCCTTCTGAGACTCAGGGAAGTAGTAGCACTGAAGCTCCTGCGACGTTTACCACTACGTCTTCCTTGGATAGTTTTACTTCTTCTGCAACTGTCACCACTCAGACCTCTGAATTGCCCACTTCTTCGGATTCAATTATAAGTACATCAGTCAATGAATCAACCAGCGCAAGTAGTAGCGAAGCAACCGAGAGTACAAGCGCTCCACCAACAAGTACAGTTGCCAGTAGTGTTGTCACTAGCAGCGAGCCCAGTTCTACCATTGCTAGTGCCAGTGCAACTTCTTCGTCAAATACCGGCATCTCTTCTAGCGCTGTTGCAACCTCTACTTTAAATACTGCTTCTCTAACTTCATCTGAAGCTTCTTCGTCATTGTCTGAAGTTTCGACATCAGAAACGTCCGCTTCTACTACTACACCGGCTTTATCAGAACCCTCCGCATCGGCAACCGAAACCACTTCCTCGGAAACTTCCGCATCGGCAACTGAAACAACTTCATCAGAGGCTTCAGCCTCTGCGTCTGAATTGACTTCATCAGAACCTTCTATAACTGCTTCTGCAACCGAAACCACTTCCTCAGAACCTTCTATAACTGCTTCTGCAACCGAAACCATTTCCTCAGAACCTTCCACATCGGCAACTGAAACAACTTCATCGGAACCTTCAGCTTCTGCAACGGCGACGACTTCCTCAGAACCTTCTACGACTGTTTCTGCAACCGAAACCATTTCTTCAGAACCTTCTACATCGGAACCTTTAGCCTCTGTATCTGAATCGACCTCATCGGGACCTTCTACAACTGCTTCTGCAACCGAAACCACTTCCTCAGAACCTTCCACATCGGCAACCGAAACAACTTCATCGGAATCTTCAGCTTCTGCAACTGCAATGACTTCCTCAGAACCTTCTGCAACTGCCACTAGAACCGCTTCATCAGAATCTGCATCTGCTACTGAAACCACTTCCTCGGGCGCTCCGACTTCCTCAGACTTATCCGCTTCTGCGACTATAACAACTTCTTCGGATGTTCCGACTTCTACGTCAAGCAACCGTGGTACCTCATCTTCAGCCCCTCCGTCTTTATCTTCAACGGCTGAAAGATCTTCGTCTTCTGCGGTCACAACCTCGAATTCAACTTCTTCCCAGCGTCCCAGTTCGAGCTCTGATTTATCTGCATCCACCGTCTCCGAATCTACCAACTCCGCATCTTCTACGGCTGAGACCACGACAGAGCCATCTTCCTCGACAGCACGAAGAACTACAAGTGTTCAGTCCAGCGCGTCTACTACGCAAACCACACGGACGTCTGATAGCGCAAGTACGAGTGAAAGTACAACTTCGAGCGATAGTGATAGTAGCTCACAGACTGAGAGCACCCGTACAAGCGACAGTACCGACTCAAGTAGAACAAGGTCCGATAGCTCCACAACAGACTCTGAATCATCGACTAGACGTTCCTCAACACGTTCTGCATCATCCATGTCAGATTCATCTACCGTGGCATCCAGATCATCTAGAACTTCGTCTATTGCAGCTTCCACAACGTCTTCTAGTTCTTCTACCTCTTCAACCACTACATTTGAGCCCATTACAATTACTCGAACTCAAACCCAAATCATTTTAGTTACGAGCCAAGGCCGTACTAGCACAATGACCTCTGTGACAATAATGTTATACACTCTGACGCCCACTTTTGACACACGCACAGCGCCGTCCACATTGCTAGCAAGTGAATGGTTCGGGCCCATCGCAGTATCCACATCAACCATTGCAGCATCTCAAGTTGTGACAAATCCAGGTAACCAGTCCAGCACGAGCACAGGTACAATTGTGGGATCTGTAGTTGGATCGATAGCGGGTGTGGCGTTGATTGGATTGATAGTGTTGCTCTTTTTGAATAAGAAAAAGAAGCGGGACAGTCGAATAATGGATTCAAATTCAAGAGACATGGCAGAGATTGGAAACATATCAGCAGGAGGTGGTGGTACAGTAACTAGGGGAGGTTTGGGGCGTAACCATTATGCAAGCCAAAGTGTACCCTCAATTAGTGACCATCATGCATCAGTTATGGCAACAACACAGGGTGATGATACCATTAGACCCGCTAGAAATAGTGACTATGGCGGTGGCAGCAGTTTTTTGTCTAGATTATGGCCAGGTAGTAATACTAGTAGCCGTAGTATAACTCCAGCAGCTGCTACTACTGGTCCTGCTGCAGCAGCTGGTACAGCAGCGGCAGGTACAGGAATATTCACGCGGGTCTCGCGAGGCTCAGATCCAGGAAAACCCAATACAGGTCAATCTCGCGGGATCAACATTCCACTAATAGGCGGGCTCTTTGGAAGTGGAAGTAAGCGCGAATCTATTATTAGTGATTCTCTTCCTGAAGAAGGAAATGGTGGTGGTAGCAGAACCCAAAATTCAGTACCATACAGGCCTGTTTCAGGAACAAGAGGAGTGAATAGTTTTTACAGGCCGCCAAGACGACATGCTTCAGGAGCAACAAATAGCGATGGACGCACAATCTCAATGGAGCGAGCTTCACTCCGAGATCGAAATTCAATGCCTAGTTATGGTGGAGTCTCTAATACTCAAGCAATAGAATCGCACAATTCTACGCCCTCCCAGCCACATAACGTGTTTAGTGATGATTTTTGTTTGCAGCGAACTAACTCTGACTCCTCAGATGGTTCTGAAGGTGAACGAGCAAGTACTGAGCTATTGAGTCGAGTCTACCATCCTAGCAGACAGTCGCCAGATCATCCACCATATTCCTCATTTGCAGCGCCTTCTGGTATTGCGGCCGTTGTTGGAGTCAGCTCACCTGTGAGTGGAGATGATTTCAGAGCTCCAGGACAAATTCCTCATTCTCAAGGAGGAACTCCTGAATCTAACCAACAAGCTTACGGTATGAGCCCATATATGGATTCAAGCGGACGGTTCAGCGACGAAGATGAAGTTCCTAGAAGATCGTATAATGGCCTTTACGGTAAATTGGGAGTTAGGACGTCGCTCGCAGTTCCTCAGGTCACTTCACAGCCTCAGGCTTTGGCAAGAGGGCCTTCTCAAAATAGCACGAGCGATTATAGTGCAAGCTTGAGTGAGGATAATGAATATCTTAAACGAAATACTCATGAAAGCTTTTTTACTGAAAGCTTGTAATGACATTATAGAAGTATTGAATAAAAATTGTAGTTTTATTTTTTCCCTTTGAGCTTTTTTCCATTTTTTGCGTACAAACTGCAAAACCTCAAAGTGCCTAAAATTTCCACACTTGACATTCTTATAGCTCAATTTATATCTGGTGAGAAAATGGAGTGCTTTTTAACTCTCTACCTCTCATTTAGATGTGTTGATAAATATTTATA
>JAKTYJ010000336.1:0-10888 GCA_030674515.1 Geotrichum armillariae | reverse complement strand
ATGAGGGTATTCGACTGTTCACAGAAGTTGGGATGGTGATTGGTAAATATTTTTCATTTTTCATATACCCTAACCACGATCGGTTGGTCTTAATTGTGTGTCAGGTATATTACATGGATAAGATAGGCCTAGAGGCCTAATTGTATATTAAAAATCTAGAAATATGTGTAGCAAACCTCTCCAGGAGCACAAATACCCAAGTTTGCAAACCAAGTAGATCTATAGTAACAACCAGAGGTAGTCAAGTTCAATCCTTGAAGTCTGTCATATACAAAGCCTCATCAGCTTTGATCAATTGGTTCACTCTGGGAACAAAAAATCATTAACAATCGTAAAAGCTTTCTGAGGAGTATACTTATGAACAAGATCGGTAGCTATTTGAGTCAATTCCTTGAATTGTTCATTGTCAAGCCAAAGACCCTATTCATGCAGTATCTGAGCATCCACTCGCTGGTAAAGATTTATAAATCTCCCTTTGTTCATGGGCATTATCAATGTATTAATCCTGACTGAAATAGAACAGAAGGGGTACCTGTGCTCGGGAAAGTATGGAATCAGCGCTGTTGTGAAAGGCAGGCATAACACAGGAAGAATCACTTCCCATTCACTCATAAATGATAGAGAAATCTTTTTGAAAATCCTTTTCTTGTTTAGCAGACCTCAAAAAATTTAGTAGTGTAACTTGCACATACGGTATCCAGTAAGGCCTCATAGACGCTATGAGACTATTGAATCTTGACGTTTATAGACTTTACAAATTCAGTTTTCCTCACTTCATTATTGGGCTTGATGGTAAATTTTTTGATCAAAGAATGTACCATACTTTGCATTCTATCTTGGATTGTAAAGGTTACTCAGTTTTATATCTCTTAAGGGTCATGAATAAGATATTCTTTAAATCCCCTGATACCAGATCAAGATAAGCATTACTGATGTCCGTTCCTTTTGTTGTAAAGAACTTGCAAATGCCGATATAGTTGAAGCCAGTATCAATCTCAGCATTCCCTTTTATTCAAGTCTTCATTTTGCTTGTAGCAAACGCGCAATCCTGCGAAAACGCCTGCCTCCCTGTATTTGTGCATCAACTCGTTGGTATGAATAAATGGCTCCTCTATAATTCCAAAAACAGTTCAATGCATTTAATGTCTGAATGCTTATGGGGAAATATATAGCAGCTCTTCGCAGCAACGAGATTAATCAATTGTTGCGGTAAAAGGTTAACAAAACGGAGCTGGAATTTTCTCCAATCCAGGAAGAAACGGTGCTGGCACATTGACCGGAGCAGCTGGCGCAAACTGTTAAAGACTCAGAGTAGAAGCTCAAAAAACTAAACGAAATATAAATTTATTCAATGGATTCTACGCTAGGTTCTATCAATGCTTCGGTGGGTTCTACCGTAGATCTCGTAAAAATAAATGTAATGGGGCATTTTTGCTGAACCAATTCATCTAGGACTTGGTCCCCTGTAGCAAACTCGACATCTTGACAAGCTATAGAAGGGTCGATATGTTTGTACTCAAACAAACCCTTCATTCTCTCTTTTGCCCGAAGTCTTTTGGGAACTGGAACACTGCCCTCTGCGACATTTCGAGCTGTAACCCAACCTCCCAGGTTCTCATCATCACTGACATCTGTAACTACCTCGTTCTGACTCTCAACACTCAAACTCCTATCTGCCGTTATTGGTGATTGTGTCGGATCAATGCACTCTTTGCTCTGAGGATCCTGACAGTTACATCCCAGCAGGTCATGCGTATTCGACTTGGTTTCTGTATTTATAGAAAATAAATCCTTCAACTCAGACTGAGAAAAAGTGTTGCTTTTTCCGCCTCCTGAAGGCTTCATATCTCGGGTCACACATAAAAGACGCTTTTTGCCAGCGGATTGCGGACGAGCACTGTTTGACGCAGCTCCTCCATCCATGAACGTGTCTGCCAGGCCTTGCTTTGTGATTTGTCGTTGGTAGATTTTCTCATCCATTGTACCAGTAGTCAGTAACCGGTAAATAAACACCGGCCGCTTCTGCCCATCTCTATGAACTCTAGCCATAGCTTGCAAGTCAACTGAAGGATTCCAGTCGGTATCAAATAAGAATAGGCGAGATGCTCCAATTAAGTTGAGCCCTGTGCCTCCAGACTTAGCTGATAGTAGAAATGCAAACCCTTCTTTCTGCCCACACCTATTGAATCTATCTACCATGGCTTGACGTTTGGCAGTCGCTGTTGATCCATCTAGCCGCGTGCATGGAAAGTTCAAATCTCCCAGTTTCCCTTCAATGATATCTAAAGTTTTGGTATATCCCGACACAATTACCACTTTTTCATCTGAGTCTTTGTACAGCTTCCGTAAAAAGTATTCTAGGACCTTCAGCTTGCCACTTCCAGTCTGTAAAGTTGCCGGTATCGGTAGTTTGGAATTATCAAACTCACTATCAAGAATCAGAGCAGGCGAATTGCATACTTTTTTGAGCATAGTAATTGCCCTTAAGTGATCAGAAGGATCTACAGACCCCAGACATGATTTGATCATATTAGACTCAAGAAGATCTTTATACAGCTTGATTTGTTGAGGAGTAGGCAGACAATATAGCACTGTGTCGGTTTTAGGAGGAAGATACTTGTCCAAAGTTGCCGCTGTTCGCCGTAAAGTGAAAAGTCGAGTCAACTGTGATAATTCTTCAGACCGCTTCGTACCTTTTTCAATATCTTTCTTCATGGCTTCGGGTTGTCTTGATCTGATGATGGGTTGTTCAAACTCTCGCTTAAATGTAGCGTAGGTGCCTAGAATACCTGGGTTTAGAAAATCCACCATTGTGAAAAATTCCCCCAAATCGTTCTGTATAGGTGTTCCAGATAGAATAACTCGGCGATCTGTTTGCAAACTTAGGATTGCTTGAGCTGATTTGTTGGTGGCAGTCTTTAAGCGATGACCTTCGTCACAAATGATGATGTCAATTGATGCTTTTTTGAGATCAGCAGAAATCGACCGCAGCTTCTCATAACCCACAATCATTACCTGATAACAACGTCCAGACACAAAGTCTCGGAGATTTGACTTGGAGTCCAGGGTGAACACGCCTATTCGATCATTACCTAACCATTTTCGAAATTCCTTCTTCCAGTTGGCAATCAGCGTTACAGGGCACACAATTAAGGCTCTTTGAATTACTGGAAGTTCATTCATGAATGGGTTCTGCTTCAACAACGTCCATAGAAGAGTGATGGTCATCAAAGTTTTACCCAGTCCCATCTCATCTGCCAATATTGCACCTCGGCCTTGGTATTGGCGCATTCCCATGACACACTCGTACAGAAACTGAACACCTTCCTTTTGATGTGGTCGTAAATGTTGTGAAAGCAAAGGGTCGACTACTACGTCGACAATTTCTTTCTTTGGGTTTGCTTTTGGCCTGGTCATCACTACCGCTCCTTCTGTGTCAGGATTATGACGACAAGCTGTAACAACATTAGACTTCCGAAGAGCCCCAGACTTGGCACCAGTTGGATTAATCAGAACAGCTTGAAATGTAGCCATATTCTTGGGCGCAAAGATTGTCTCACAACCAACCGCGCCTTTCTGTAAAAACAAAGACCCTGATAAATACTTTTCTTTAGATATAGTAGCTCCAAGCTCGATTTCGTAAAACCCTAGGCTCAAAATCTCACCCTCCTCCAACGCGCAAGGCTTAAGTATACCCTTTGTGATTTGCTTTCCTTCAATATCCTGCAGAGTTACAGACTTGCTGCTAGTGATAACAACCATCCCATCACCATCCCATGTCTTGTTTTTCTTAGCTGAGGATTTTCGGTACAAGACTTCAAAGTACTGATCAGGATCGTTGGAGCTTGGTGGTCGCGCAATTGTGGGTAGGACAGCTGGATTCACTAATAGATTTCTGAAAGATTGACCGGAAACTAAACCTGTTCGCTCTACTTGCACAACCTCCGTTTCCACTGTTTCGAGTTTGATTTTCTTAACGGGCGCGCTTCGAGAACCTGGCCTTGATTCTGACTCTCGCTTCACAGGAGCATCCTGACTGCCAGGACGATTAATTACCAAAGGTTTAAATGGTTTGTTGACCTCAACAGTAGGTGCTCTCCTTCGATACATTTCGGTGGCTAGAAAGAAAGTGTGAAAAATGAGAATTTGGGGTCAAAATCAAGATTCATTGGCATTACATGACGCGCGTGGTGGCGACGCGTTGACGCGATATATTTACCCCTACCCTATAATTAAAAAATCTTCAGTTTTTGAAATCTTGAGGAAAAGACCTTTTAAATATTAAAAAAAATATTCCGCTTTTCAATTATTTCCTTCTCTTTTTTTCTTAAGCTCTTTCCAAGCTTTCATAATTTTTCTTTGCTGTGTGGAGAATTCTGGGCCGAAATGTTTGTGCGGCTAAAGTCACCATTTTCGGAGTTTTTTTCTCCCGCTTTTTTCAGAAATTTGATTTATAAAACACCCCAAGTATTTAAACCTTTAAGAAATTCACTTCCTTCTTCGTTTTCTACTTTAACCCATACTTCAAACAAATTAATCATGACAGATAATAAGCAACCTGAAAGATTTGGCCTTGAAAGCCAAGTTAAGCGAAACCCTCATGTAAGTAAAGTAATCAAAGTGATGACACCTTTCTGACACCATGTAACAGCCAGACTTTGCAAGTGTTGAAGAATCTAGAGCTCGTTTTGATAAAGATGCTGAATGGAATTATACCCAAACTGTTGATATCAATTGGAAGGCTGGTGATGGTGCTACTAGTGAGCAATGGAAGAATCATAAAAAGATTCCCTTGGATCCATATGGAGAAAACAGAAAACCTGTTGATAACTACAAAATGCTGATTTCTGCCATTACTCCTCGTCCCATTGGATTTGTCTCTACAGTTGCTGCTGATGGTGCTAGAAACCTGGCTCCCTTTTCCTACTTTCAGTTTGTCAACCACGATCCCCCAATTTTCGTGCTTGGGTTCTCTAAAGGCAGTGGCCTACCAAAGGATACTTGTGCTAATGTTCTTGAAACCAAAGAGTTGACTATTAATATTATATCTGAGTGGTTTGTCGAGGCTGCTAACTTTTGCTCTACTGATGCACCATCAGATGTTGACGAATGGACTCTGTCTGGTCTTACTCCCGTGCCTTCTGAAAAGGTCAAGCCTCCTCATGTTGCTGAATCTGCTTTCTCTGTTGAGTGTAAGCTTATCCATCACCACGAATGGATTTCCAAAGCTACGGGCAAACCTTCAGGTACTCTTTGCATTGTCGAGGGAGTCAACTTCCATGTTCGTGAAGATGTTATTAATGAAGAATTCAACATTATTGATCCCGAAAAGCTTAAGCCTGTTTCTAGATTGGGAGGCATCACATATGCTCGTTCTACGCAGGGTTTTGAGATACTGAGACCTAACTTTAAGGCTGAATCTGCTAAACCAGAAGTCCAGGAACTATTTAAGAATTCAAAATAATGTATAGATGAAGTAATGATACCTAAATTGACTCCATACGTTAAACCTGCTCAGTTCAGTTACTACAAATGACAAGTATCACAAAAGTCCTACGCTTTATGAATCCATGTTTAAACAGTATGACATGTAGAAAACGACAGAAGAAAAATAAAATAATAAGATATGAATAAAAAAAAATCAACAGGAACATGCATAATACTCGTTTTTTTCATTCCAATAAATAAAGGTTGAATCATTTTATTCAAAAATGACTACACTTTACCTTTAGAATTGCTTTTCAACCTGTACTATTGTTAGTATAGAACTCTCATCGCTAATATCCTTAACTCTTTACTTACCTTCCACCAACTGTTGGTCTTGAACTCCTCAGGAGCTGTGGGCTTGTCAGTCTGCTTACGGTATTCACCAGTCAATCGGAAATCTCTCTCAATAACTAAAATTCCCCCTAATGTTAACTTTGGTCCAAATCGCTAATAGAATAACACTTACGCTGACGATCCCATTTATCCAGTCCATAAAGATCTCTCTTGCCGTTGTTTCTAGCAACATGAATAGCGTTCATGGCACCACCAGCAGCGGTCATCAGCTAATAACTCCATGTTAGTTTCGGTCTTGACTTGGGCTGAAAAGAACTTACGCCAAAGATAACACCCCAAGGAAGAAGAGCCTCAAAAGGAATCATTGTGTATTATTTTGTTATTAAAGGTCTTAAAGATTGTAAAACTTGAACTACTAAGAGCTAAAGCTTTCCTGGCTGTTCTTGGAGAGAAAGAAGAAAAATCTGGTTGTGTTGGAGATTTTTGGGAATAAGAGATACCTCAGTGTTCATTGGCTGTAGGACATATACCCCAACCCTGTTTTGTTACTATTTAGTATGGGAACAGACGCGACGAATGCTCTTTGAATTTACTATGAAAAAGGCGTCTACAGGTAAGTCTTTCAACAAAAATTTAGTTTAATATATCAATAAAGACTAGTACTTAGTATACACGTGGAAATCCAAAGATTTCAACTCCAGAAAGTACTTTTTTTTTTGTCGAAAACTTTTTATTTATTTTTTATTGAGGGGGACAGTCGTGAACATATAAAAGAAGAGAGATCAATCGAGCTTTTTAAATGTTGGAGGGGTAAAGCATGACACGGACGGTAGCACCGAAAGTCTTGGGAGGCAAGTTCTTCTTAAAGTTGGCACGAACCAAACCAGAGTTACCGTGGGTTCTGGTGACCTTTCCCCAGACAACTCTAATCTTGGATCCACGGATCTCCTTGGAAGCGCGGTAGACGAAAGCAATACGCTTTCCGAGGTAGAACTTGGCCTCCTCAGGAGTAGAAACACCCTCGACCTGGACCAAGGACACGTTAGGGTTGGTAACGTGCTTGCTGCGCTGGTAGGAAATGTGCTTTCCCTTAACGTAGACTAGAATGAGTTGTTAGTTTTTTGAACAAAATATCAAACAAGTTCTGGAGATTGGACCAATACTCCCAGTATTCAAGTTCATCATCTCATCGCACTTACGTCTGTGTGATTCAGTAGTCATTGTATCTGTCGGGGTAGATGTCTAATGTCGAATTCACCTGTCGAAATGGCCAAACTATTCTCTCAGAGGGATTGGGAGGGTCGGTGAGATTTCGTGGGAGGGACTCAATTTTTTTTTTTTTTTTTACACTTACCCTTACATTAGACTATTCAGGAAATTTCATTTATTGTGACTGTTAATTTTGGCTGTAGTTTAGGATTCCTGTTTTGAGACGTAACTGCGAATATTGAGGTATGGTATAACTTTGGGAACAGGTTTTAAATACACGTTAGAACTTGAGACTTAATTTATATATATTATGTTACCCTGTAATATATAGCCCTACTTTATTTTTACAAAGCCCTAGTTAGAGCCCTTAACCTGAAAAGGTTTTCTAGTATAAATATCTCTTGATCCCTCTTTCTTTTAGTTTTTTTTTTTTTTCTTCTGTAAGTGACGTACTTCATAGGATCATTTCTATAGGTCACGTCCTCATCGGTTTCTTATTAAAGAGCCACAAATACCAACTTGGTTGATGAGTTTGTTTTCCTGCATACCCTAGAGTGAGAAAAATATATGGTTGTTTGGTTTTGCAGGCCTTGTGTCAGCGCCAATTCATGTTTATACCTTTCCGTTTGACTTTGTTACCCTCGTGGTAGTAGGTTAGGATGAGGTGCGATGATCTCGACCCTTTGCATGTACTTCTTCGGAAGGGGTGTACTGGGTGGGTGTGTATGGTAGTCTGACAAGTGTATTTAATTAGTTTATATTGAATTCAATTAGTATTTTTAAATTCATTGTAAAGCTGTGATTTATATGGCGTTTGCTTATACGTGCCAGTAAAACACAAAGTCGCTCTGTCCTAAATCTTTCAATGAATGGTTATCTGGCAAGTATCATTATTTTGGACTTTCGCCTTAATAGCCTGTTTATTTAGAGGTTTTCTTTTAATTGTTTCAAGTCAAAGCCTGAAGTTTTGATTTGTATAGCGCATGGAATAGGTAATTTTCTCTCATAAGGGAATGTATCACAAAACAAATTTAAACAAAGTCCATAAATCCTCTAATATTCTCGCAGAGTATTTTGCTTGGATTTCATCAAGCAAAGTAGTCAATTTGTATTTACTGACTCGGTACTAAAGAACCCGTCAAGGTTGACATTACCTAAAATGAAATATTGATAGATTATCTCAATAATTCCAAATGAAGGGTTTCTAGTTTAGACTGCAAATTTATGATAAACAATTAGCATATTATGGCACTGTAGTGGTTCAGTTGGGTAAGTAGTTAGTTGGAATTTGTCAACTTGGACGTGGGTGTCTTTAATTCTGTGCCATCAAAAAGGGTAAATATCAATTCCTCTGGAGTAATACGAACGGCAATCTTTGACCAGACAAACTTCATAATTATGAGATCTAGGTAGAAGAAAATATTGAATCCAGTCAATATTTTCTAGTCTAAAACAGTGCTGGGAAAGAAAACAAGCATATATATTTCCACACAAGACAGGAAACTGTGCAATATGCAATGCCCAAGAAAGGAGAAAAATTGAAGAAAATAGGCCTATATTTATATTAGCAATGTAAAATGTTGGTCAAGAAAAAGCGTATGAAAAATGGCAAGGGCTACTTATATTTCTTTCAAAGTTTGTCAAGTAGTAAGTTCGCCAAGCAGCAAGCTCTTCAAGAAGAAATGTTCAAGCCAGGAACTACACAATACGGCATGTATCATATGAGAGAGTTCATCATTTACCATGGAATGAGATAGCAAATAAAAAAAACTTCAAGTGTTAACTTAGTATGATGTCCTACTTTCAATTTTGTTCTCCGTAGAACTTCAGCCTAGAGTCTCTTTGAATATTTTCGTTTATTTCTACAGAAAAGCTTTTTTTAAAACAATACTTAACACAGACTCATGTCTATAGTCTTTCGAATAGTCACTAACTTGGTAACACAACATCTCTCTTGATTTATTATTTTTCTTTTATTTCATTTAAGAAATAGTCCGTAAAAGTCGTGCTAAAGCACCTGTTGGATCTAACGGCTGAGCAACCTCTCTTTGTTGAGTTACTGTTGGCTCACTACCTCCATCTCCCTCTGGTTGCGGTTGTTGTTCAGTTGTAGCTCCATATGTCGTAGCGTTCGGACTAGTATTCGCAGCACCTGCCGATGTTGCTGCTGCCGCTGCTGCTGCTGCCGCAGCTACGATATGCGAATTCCAGGCTTCCCGTAATGTTTTGAAAATCTGGATATGGGCGACAATCATCTGTCCCGAATATGATGCATATAAAGATTCCTCGGGTGATAATTGAGCGGTGCCAACATCTGCTGATGCTGGTTCTTGTTCGAGCTGGTTTTCAAGATCGTTCGTGATACCATCTTCTGCTTCTGTGTTATCGAGAAGATCAGTGTCAGCTGAGGAGGAGGATTGAGGGCTATTGGAAAATGCGAGACTGAATAAAGCGAGTTGAACAACCAAAATACTGAGATCTAGAAGTACGAGCGGTATACACGAAGTGTAAGGTAGCTCGCCTATAAACTCAATAGTTAACCCGCCGTGCAGATATGAGTCTTGTTGGTATTGGGGTAATGCGTACACAGACGACGAGGACTCGGTATTGTCGCCGCTGAAAAGAGGTGCTGATAAAAAATGTGGGATTGTAGGAGTAGCCACTGGTAGGAAGATATGCCTGAGGAGGCAATATGCATTTGTGCCAACGATAAGGGAGATGATGGGTTGTTTGTTGAAAACAGGCGGTAATGCTATACCAAAGATGCGAGGCGAGAGAAATATCTAACATAAGATTCCATTAGTTCAAGAACATTAAAACAGGCAAACATATAAAACTCACGGCTTGGATGATGCCTCGTAGTAATAACCGAAATGTAGATATACTGGATACATCATGTTAGTAAACCATGGGCTTTTTCATCGGGTCTACACTTACTCATGAAGATAAACAATGATCAGATGGCAACATGCAACAAGGTCCAAGCATTTCAATAGGTGTTTTAGAAACTGTGTACGTCGGGCATCTGTTATTGAGAATTCTGTGGGTGGTGGAGGAGGTGGAGTGTTGGGCGTTGCTGCAACAAGTGGCGGCGAGTTTAACGACGACGTCGAGGATGTCGAAGATGTCGACTGTGATGAAGGACTAGGCATATCTTTAAAATGCTTTTTCTTTTAAATACTAGATATCTCCATGCAAATTACGAAATTCCATGGAGGTCCAAAGTTGAAGGAGTACGTATTAGAGTAATAAAAAATCGTGAATTTTGGGAGAGCGACTACTGAGTCAGCTGGAAAATGAAAGTACAAAGTCAAATTCAACTAGAAACGATATCTAAACGATACCTAGATATATATATCAATTATTTAGGCTCAAGAGCAGATGATTTAGCTAGATTCCACTCGTCTGCTATGTAGTCGTTGTCTTGAACGCCGCGATGAGACAGAAGCGACGACTTGGTCAGATACACAAACCCACCCTTCTTGAACGAAATGCCCTTTAGAAGCTTACCGTCTTCGGGTTGCGCACCTAGTACGGAAGGTGCCACCAATGCCATGCGCGACAGGATCGCAGGATGCCATTGCACAAGATGAGTGACTGCGGCTTCAACTGCTCTACCAGAGCCTGCAGCCCGGAACCCAGGGTACGTACGGTGCAGTGGGTTGCGTAGGTAGTCAAATAGCATCCGTCCGTAGAGCATATCATTGCGGATCAGGTACGAATTCATTGCCACGCCAGCGTCGTTCTGAGTGGTGATGAAACGGATTTGATCAGCAGGAACATGTTTGTAGGTGTGAATGATGGACTCAGGAGGAATTACAGGCGCATCACGAATCATTTGCTTAGACAAAGCATTCTTGTCGAAAATAACTTGGGCGCCTATGTCAAAGTTAGGGTT
>JAKTYJ010000335.1:0-10893 GCA_030674515.1 Geotrichum armillariae | reverse complement strand
GTGGATTATTTTTCTTTCATTTTTTCTCTTCTTCTTTCCTCACACCTTGAATTAAATACCCCCACCTCAAAATGCCTTCAGAAGACATCCATAATTCGATGCAGGACACGTCTCAGATTGTTGTAGAAGAAGATGAAGATGTTTCTTGCGGACCCGTTCTCATCTCTCGCTTAGAGGTAAATATATGCTTGATCGCGCCCCCGAAACTTGTTCTAATCCAAATCACCTAGGGAAATGGAATCACCAGCTCAGACATTAAAAAGCTTATGGAGGCTGGATACAATACCGTTGAAAGCATTGCATATACGTATGTACTGCTTCTCAGTTTAATGGGCTGTTTTCTAACTTTTTTAGCCCCAAACGAACCATCCTCCTTGTCAAAGGTATCTCTGAGGCCAAAGCTGATAAGCTTCTGGTCGAGGCTTCTAAGTACGTGCCCATGGGATTTACTACGGCTACTGAGTTTCATCAACGCAGATCAGAACTGATTTCCATTGCCACCGGCTCCAAACAACTTGATACCCTTCTAGGCGGTGGCATTGAAACTGGATCAATTACTGAGATCTTTGGTGAGTTCCGTACAGGTAAGTCTCAGCTGTGTCATACCCTTGCAGTTACCTGTCAGTTGCCTATTGATATGGGTGGTGGTGAGGGCAAATGTCTGTACATTGACACCGAGGGCACCTTCCGACCCCAGCGTCTGTTATCTATCGGACAACGTTACGGCCTGGATGGTCCTGCAGCCCTGGATAACGTGGCATATGCGCGTGCGTATAACGCGGACCATCAGCTTCAGCTACTAACGCAGGCTGCTGCCATGATGGCTGAATCTCGGTTCTCTCTACTCATTGTTGATTCCATCATGGCTTTGTACCGAACAGATTTCAGTGGCCGTGGTGAGTTATCAGCGCGTCAGGCACATGTTGCTAAGTACATGCGTATGCTTCAACGTCTCGCTGATGAGTTTGGTATCGCAGTGGTTATAACGAACCAGGTGGTCGCACAAGTTGACGGAGCTTCCATGTTTAACGCGGACCCCAAAAAACCAATTGGTGGTAATATTATTGCACACGCTTCAACTACTCGTCTTTCTCTGCGTAAAGGTCGTGGTGTTCAGCGTATTTGCAAGATTTACGATTCTCCGTGCTTGCCTGAGTCTGAGTGTGTGTTTGCTATCTACGAGGATGGAATTGGCGATCCCGAAGAAGAGCAGCCAGGAACTAGATCATGATCAAAGAAATGTAAAAAGAATAAGAGGATAATGTGTGGAGTAGTAATGTTTATTTATATTGTCATGACGTGAGTTTGAATTAGGCAATGCTCAAGTATCAACGCGCTTTCTAACTACGTATCGTTATCCCTATACTAAGCCTGTAATACACATCTTTGTGCATGCACGGTATATCTTCAGTTAACCTTTTACCCGACACAAGAGCTCGGAGCGCCCGAACCATTCCACAATTTCTTCTCATAATAGGCCAACAATTAACGAATGCAATGGAAAATTGTAAATATATTGTTTAATTAATTTCATTACCTTTTGTTATTTCTTGGAATAAGTTCTTCAAAGTAACTTTGCAAAGTCATCTCTTGACATCATGTAGCAATATTTTGTCAGATAATACTCAGACTATAGCATTTTTTACAACAAAAGTATATAAAGCCAGGATTAAATTTGACATGAGAGCATGGTGAAATAAGTACTGACGAAATCATCTTCAAATATTTCTACAATGCCTACATGCAATCCAGATTTAATGAACAATATCGTCATGTCTAGTTATTGACATGAAAAACAAAAGGATGATGCTCAACTCAATTGCAGCAAGTGAAAGGGAAGGCCAACAGCGTGTATTAAGTCCTTTTGATCAAAAATTATTCTTTTATTAATTCATTTACGTATGTGAGGACCTAGTCTGCTAGGCAGATTCACGTTCGCTTTAGTTTTCTAGGCGAACGACTTCAATTGGATATGAGTTTCCGCATCAGTCTCTACTTCCAAAGCCTCTTCATCCCGACCGCCATTACCAGCCTGACCTCCACTGGCAGCCAACATGATATACTCGACCATTTCTCGCTGCCACTCCGACAGCCCGTTCTGCAACAACGCTTTGAATGTACTGGGGTCGACACCTACAAGCTCCAGAAGCTTGGCATTCACGTATCGCTTACGCTGTGCGATGGGGATAGAACTATTTTCTTCGTCAGAGAACCAAAGCAGCAAAGGCACAGTGATGGCGAGAAGAGCCTCCAGGTGTCCTGCATTACCATCCATCGATTTGCTCAAATTAACGAGAATCTCAATGACCAGTTTAGGAACAAGGTTAACTTTAGCGGGGGCAGAGTCGGCACTAGAGTCAGCAAATGGGTAGCCGTCCTCAGTGGCTAGCGATACCATCTGCGGGATTGTCTTGACTACCAGTGCTTTACCTACTTCACTACTGTATGACGAGATCAGCAATGTTTGAATGCATTCACTGGCAACGTTCTGGAACCCAGTATTGCCAAGGGACTCAACAAGGAGACCTGCCAGTTCGTCCACATATACACTGTCGGGTTTCATAACCTTGGCTGCCATGTTGAACAAAATGACAATTGCCAGCAAACTAATCTCCTTAGTAACCAGTTCTTGCTCTGCTTTCAGTGCGCTTGCAAAATGTGACGTGGCTGTCGCGATGGCAGTTTCAATCGACTCTCGAGATGCAGACGATGTTTCGTCTATTTCTTCCCATGTCTTGACCATGTTGTTCAGCAGTTTCTTTAAGGGAATCAGCGAAAGCTTGGAGAGTGCCACTGACTCACTCTTTTCGAGAATCTTGCCAAACACATACAATAAGCATGCATACAAGTCAACGCGGATAATGTGTGGGAACACCTCAATCATGTCAACAAGATAGTCTAGGGTGCTGCGCACCAATTGGATAGCTGCAACATTATTATTCAGAATTGGCGCCCCAGGTCGCCCAGAGTCTCCCAAGTAGGTGAACACAGTGGTCAGCGTCAACATGACAACGCGCACTAGCTCAAATAACTGATCCACATTCTCAGACAGTCCGTCTTCAGAATCGATGACGGGAATGTTACTCACGTTACCAGGGTGGTTAATGCACAGACGGTATGCAATTTCAACAACTGAATGTTGTTCTACAACAGTACCAGTAAGAACCACCCTGTCGAGAATATCGATAGTCTCTACAAAAACCATGTCCTTGTAAATCGCATTTCCGCATACTGATGGATGAAGAATCCGCTTCAGCGCAGTCAAGATTTGGACACGTCGCTCTGGCTGGCTGCTGCTTTCGCTGCCTAGCGTTTGCTGAGGTCGGATAAGAGATTCAAAACAAATACCAAAGAGCACAAAGAAAAAAGCAGCAGGTTCACTACTGTACTTAATTTCATCCTTTTCCGTATTGGCAATCGAACGCTCCTTTTCGTCCATAATATCGAATACCAGCTGTCTGTCCACCTCAATTAGGGAAGCAATAGCATCCACCAACTGTAGCCACGACTTTTGGTAAAATGGCATCACGCTGTTTCGCGACATGGCTGAATACATGTGATCAATTGAAGAGCCCGCAAGAGAGAGTCCAGATGATTGCTCAGGTTCAAATCTCAGCTGGGCAAACTCTCGCAGAGATGACAACCAAAGTGGTACCAACAAGGGGATGTAAGGCTTCACGACATCAACAAGATAATCTTGTGTCAGACTAGCCACCTGTAATTCAGCCCACGAAGAAAGCACTGCCATTCGCAGCATAACTTGCGCATTAGGACTTAGAGTCTTCAAATCTCCAAGAGTGATTGACTTGGCTGAACAACTTTCCAAGGAAGCTGTCAGTAATTTCAAGATTCGGCCCATGCGATCCACGTTTTTAATGATTCCAATTCCAATAAACGTAGCACACACGCTAATGGCCTGTGCAGCGAGTTCTGGCGAAGTGTCACCAGCAAACGCAGGAGTCAATGCGGAGCCAATCTGGGCCTGATACTGCTCCAATAGGGCAACTTCCTTAAAATCAGGGTCCTCAACATCTTGCAACGTAGTAAGGATATCGTTTAACAATTGAACACCCAATAATCGCAGCTCAATAACTGAAGAAGTCGATGCCGTGAATGCAATGCGAATAATGTCACCAACTTTGAACAAGAGCGGCGATTGTGTAACTTCTTCATATGATTTGCCCTTAAGATTCAGGCTGATCAACTCCCTCAGCATCTCGACGGCCAAAGCACGAGTCTGCCACTTCAAGGGTTCATCAAAAGAAGCATCAGCACTCTTGTCTGCAGAGTCATTAGCATTTGCAAACCCTTCCACTTCTTCATCAGCGAGGTTAGACTCAACCACTTTTTTGAAGCGCAATTCGTCAGGCTTGAAGTTCTGGCGGGATTTAAAAAGTACCATTTGAATTCTCGCCACCCACTCTAAGGGTTCCTTACTCGCTGTCTGTTCCAACCATCTCTGAATAAAATTTCGAATTGTTTTGTTTTCGGGCGTCAAGTTGTATGCCAACCAAATATCCAGTTTAAGCCCCTCACCCGCAATTGTAAACACGTCTAGGGAATGAGTTCGGATTAATTGGTACAACCCATCGATAGCAGCCCCCCTTAAAGGTGTGGGGTAAGTAAACATCAAGTACTTGGTAAGAGGTTTAGCGAACAAATTGATATCCATCATATCAGGAGCAAAAATAATGAGCTCTTGAATGCTTCGAATGGACTCTACAATCGAGCGATAATCATCACTAAGCTGAAATTGTTGCAGCAATGTGAATACAATGGCTCTACTTTTCGAGCTTTCCTGCAAGTCGGGACCAAGAATATCAATCAGAGCATGAATACATCGCGCGATAATTCGGTGAGTGGAATATTGCATTTCCAAATTACTAGATGCAATCGAATGCACCTCGTGGCCGTGTGATTCCAGTAAGTACAATTTGCTCAAGGTAGAAAGAGAGTTAGAAGCATAGTTTGCAAAATTCAACCCAACACTGGTAATTGTGATTGAAATAGCTTCCAGCGCCCAGAAATGAACAGTTGGGTGAGGATCAGTGGCAAGTGAAACCAAAATTCCAAGAACTGTCTTCAAGTGAAGCCCGGCAAACATACCACCAACGTACTTGAGAACATAAGCAAGAGCAATAGAACAGCCACCACGTGCATTAGGATCCCGGTTCTCGACAATCTCATCAATTAAACCTTTAATTACTTCTGCCGCCATTGAAGAAGAGCCTGAAATTGAGCAAGTCATTCCAAGAGCCTGAGCAGCAATATTGCGAACATACTCATCAGAGCTGCAAAGAATGGTTTTCAAGATTTGAGTAATAGCGCTCAAAACACGAGGGCTCTTGATATGATCGCGATTCACCAGATTAGACGACAGGGTGAACCGCAGCACATTATGAATGGCAACAACAGAATTAATAATAACCACACATGGTCTGCCATAGTTGGGCAGTGGCGAAGTGGTTGCAATGTATTTATTAAGCTGGACCAGCAGACTCTCTTGGATTTTGGCAGTCTGGAATGGGAACAGCGTAGAGAACAGCTCCATTGAGAGATTTGTCACTGCCGTCGGGGCTGGGGTGGGAGTCACGTAGAGATTTCCATCTTCTTGAATATGAAGCAAACTGTCAGCATCTTGCTCGTAGCAAGCAAGAACGGGTGTATTGATCTGCTTTTCAAGGGAATCAATCCAATCGGTTTCTGACAACCAGTGACTCTCTTGCACATCCCTGATGGGCTCCATAATTGAGTTTCTCTTATTTTTGACACGCGTTGAAGATTTATCCAACTGGATCTCACTCAGATCAAACCCAGTAATCTTTGTAGTGATTCCAAATGCAAAATTATCAGCCATTTGCCAGACAGAGTCAATAGTGCCCGCGTTAGCAGCAATAGCAGTACTGAGATTCAAGGAGGTGAACTTCTCGGGGTCAGCAAAGGCAGCTAGAGCAGATGGCAAAACATTGGCAGGAAATGCGTCAATGGCATGTGCATACTGCGAAAGGTAAACATAACACTGCGAAATACGACGCTTCAGCATGTAATCATAATCTTGCAAGGTGATGGAGCGATCGAGAAGATGTGAGGGTTCTTCATCAAGGAACTGCTTTGGTCCAATTGAATTCATGAAAAGAGCGGTGTTTAGAAGTAGGCCAATAACGCGGCGAGCAACATCTGCTGTGATCAGTTTGCTATTACTCACCAAGAAAGAAACCAAGGCCCCTAACGCACAATGTCTCACATGGTAGATGTAACATAACTCCAAAGTACTTCGTTCAGTAAATTTCTCTTTACCCATGGTCTTTGGCAGTGCATTCTTCCAAAGCAGTAACAGCTGAGATAGATGTACTTTGATGAAATTAGGACCCAACGGCATAAGTCCACTGATCAGGAGCCAGGCGACTTGGACTTGCACTGTCGATGTGAATACATCAACATCGCCATTGGCCTTCAGCAATGCAGTAGCCATTGACAATATCCGGGAAGCGATGTCTATAGATGAATGTAGCGGTTTGGTATAAGTGAGACTGATCAAAATAGCAACCATACGAGCATATCCAATGATGCCATAAGGTTGAATCTTTTTCGACGCGAGCTGGGGAAGGTCGTTGTTAATGTGTGTAATCCCCTTATTCAGCAGAGGGATAATATGAGCGGGAGTGAGCAAAACCAACGTACGAATGCAGGAACATGCAGCAACCTGTACAGAATAGCTCGGGTGCACAAGTACTTGTAATAAACTCGTCGTGAGCAGATCCGAATGAGGACTGATAGCGGATCCCAAGAGTCCTAATAAGTCTTCCACGCATTCGAGAGTACCTACTAAAGTGGCTTTCGATGGCTCAACTTGCTCAGCCAGAACGACTGGGTAGTTTTTCAGTATTTCGGTAGCTAAAACTTTGATAGCAGAAGTCTGACCAAATTCTTCCATTAACTGAGAAGCGATAACATCCTTGATAATAAAAGATGCATGGGTTCTGGCTAGAATGAACTTGTGACGAGTATTTGAAATATTGGGGCTACTCAGAATGTCTACCAGCATCAAACTGGCAATCTCAAAAAACCGGGCCTCAATTATAGTGACTTCCTGCGAGGTAATATAAATGGCCAAAGTTTCCACAAGACCAATACGAACGCGAGTAGTACTAGAGGCATGTGTATAGGAAACATGGAACAGTTTGAGAGATTCTGTAAAGCTCATAGCGTAAGGCGCTTTAACTTTAGATACTGGAGGAGCAACTCGATCTGACTCGCCTTCTTCGCCTCTGCCTTTTCCAACAGGTTGAGCCTCTTGCTGAATGGCAGAAGCATGTGTAAGTTGGATCAAGACTGAAGCAAAGCATTTTGCAGCAGATTGTCGAACCACAGCATAAGAAGAGTCCAGGGCTTTCATATATAATGATTTGAGCGTTTCAAAGTCAGAAGATGTTTTGAAATGGGCTCTATGATGAACTAGAGACTGAAATACGTTGAATGCCGCTGCAGACACAATTGCTGCTTCGTCAGTTACATGGTTTTTAGCTGCCTTCCAAATGTCTTTGATGAGTGAGTCGTCAAAAATATGGCCTGCCGATAGCACGACGTTGGATAGCGCTTTCAACACAGAGCTGCGGTATCCAGTGTACTTTACACGTCAGTATGAGGTATAGACAAAAAAAATGGGGAAAACTTACAGCTGAAGAACCTTTCAGAGCCTTAACCAACGTCAGCCCGCAGAGAGCAGCAGTGGAAACAGCCTAATTTGTTAAACATTGCTATCACGATAGCCCGACCCATACTTACACCATCTCCTGCAACTTTATAAAGAGATCCAAGAACAGAAACAGCCAGACTGAACGATTGTTAATCCACAGATCCGAAAATAGCATTGAACGAACTTACTGCTTGAAATCCGAGAACCGATCTGGTTTTGAAGCACTTATAAACTTGATGAGAAGGTTGATAGTCTCAAACAAAAGTCGTCGATGAGAATTGGAGTATACCTCTTCATAGGCCTTGCTGACCTCCAATCGAATGGGCTGAGAGAGAAGTGCAGGTAGCGTTTTGGACTTTTCGGTGTATAATAAAAGGTCGTTCAACTCGGTGACAACAAATGTTTGTGTAGCTTCCTCGAGATTTGGGTGAAGGTCAATGTAGGTGATTACTTTTCGCACCCAAGTTAGAATAAAGTAAGGCTGCTTTTCGGCAGGCTGCTCATCTAGCAGCTTGGAATCAAATTTCAAGTCAATCTCTGTAACTTCTGCCATATTTCGTTGACCCTTTGAAAGGAGATGACAGCTATTGCCAGTTTGGCAAAAATACCCTTCTATATGGAAACCTGTCCGAAATCGTGATTAGTTACCCTGCAATTTTTTAGAGTGTGAAAAAAAATATCGACATCAGCAGGATTTGAACCTGCGCGGGAGATCCCAATTGATGATCTCGATAAGAATATTCGAGTCAATCGCCTTAACCACTCGGCCATAATGCCATTTAGTAAAATATTTTAATCTAGTGTTCAAATGAACCAATTCAAACTGTCTTTGAGACTATTATTTTTTATCATTTTAAGTCAAATTTTTATTTTAATATTCCAAACTGTTTCTTGAGAATATTATTTTTTTTGAGACAGGTTTTAGCTGTAATGGTGTTATATATTGTTTTGACACAGATTTAACAGTCAGGCTTGGTGCTTGGCTATCAGCGAGCAATATAAGTTTATATGCTTAACTTTTAGGTCCAGGCCTTTTGAGTTAACCCCCCGTTTTACAGACATGAACTATGGTTTTTGAAACTTTCCAACTTTGGCAAATATCACAAATATTGAAACGTAATAGAAATCCAAAAAAAAAGCTCTATTCTTATAAGAAATACAAGACAATCAATAAATTTTTGGATAAACATAATTTACTTCAATTGCAAACCCATACCTTTCAGGAATTCAACTCCTTGCTCATATTCCAGAGCTTTCCTTTGCTTACTCCAAGCTAACTCACTGCTCATTTCCTCAATCACGGTTGGCAGTACCTCATACGCAGCCCTGCAATCCAAAAAAGCAAGCCTCGTTCTCCTCGCCAAAAAATCAACAGCAGTTGTAGCATACTCATAACGTGTGGAATATTTAATCTCCGCGTGCAAGAATGGGTAAGGACTAATTAAAGTCTTGCCAGCGACAGCGGTAGCCTTAGAAACAGTAGAACTAGAAGGCTCAACAGGGGGTTCCAGGAACTGAGCAACAGTAAACGCGCGTGTACCGTAGTTATCGCTTAAATGCTTTGCAATTTCAGGGTTAAGATTGAATTTCTGGATAAGCTGAATGTACTGCAAATTATCCCAGCCAGCAGATCCCACTAGTGAGAGGGATTCAGTGGCAGTCACGGTAGGCGGATCAAGCTGGAACAGCTCAACACATTTCTCAACGGTTTCTTGCGCCATCTGACGGTATGTAGTCCATTTACCACCAGCGATGGTTACAAGGCCAGATTCAGATAATGTAATCAAATGATTACGGACTAGGGACTCGGTGTTTTTGGCGTGCGGGTCGCGCACAAGAGGTCGAATTCCGGACCACGCAGCAAGTACGTCTTCACGACGTACGTCAATGTTGCCTTTGAAATAGCGGCTCACCTCGCCCAAAATAAACTGAATGTCTTCTTCTGAAGGAGTGGGGTTTGCAGAAATAGCAGTGGGCTGGTCGGTCGTGCCTGCAATGGTGGACCCTTGCCAAGGTAAAAAGAAGATTACTCTGCCATCGGATGTGGCTGCATCCAAAAGACCGAGTTTCTTGGGGGAATAATAACCTGGTAGAATGATATGCACACCGGAAGAAGGTGCGACTATACCTTGGACTTGGAAGTCATCGAGTTTGCGGATTGAGTCAGTAAACGGACCAGTTGCGTTAATGACAGATTTAGCAGAAATCGACAAGCTTTCGTTTGACTCCAAATCCTTTGCAGTCACGCCAGTAATCTTGCCTGTAACAGAGTCCTTTTGAATTCCAGTCACCTCTACATGATTAAGTACCGTCGCTCCCAGTTCCACAGCACTCAAGGCCAATGAAATGTTCATTCTGGAATCATTATGAGAGCCATCATAGTACACAATCGCGCCTTTCAGGGTATCCGCATTGAGCTGAGGAAACGCTTCAAGGGCTTTACCACGCGTCAACAGGTAACTCGACTCCAGATTTTGTTTTCCAGCAAGCAAGTCATAGGCCTTGGTGCCCATCCAGAAGTACGGCAGCTGCCACCATTTATAAACCGGAATCATGATGGGCAAGGCAAACGACAGATGCGGCGCAATATCCAAAAATACTTTACGTTCATGCAGGGCTTCTTTGACTAGCTGATACTGCGAGTAATCCAAGTTCCAAACTGCTTTTTCAAGGTACCTTACTCCACCATGGACTAATTTAGTCGACCTTGAAGAGGTTCCACTTGAGAAATCGTCGCGTTCCAACAACGCTACTTTAAGTCCACGAGATGCTGCATCAACGGCTATGCCGGTACCAGTAGCCCCTCCCCCGACGACCAAGATATCATAGATTTCAGTGGGATTAGTGGGTGTAGACTGGGATAATCTGGTGATGAGTTCTGAGCGTTTAGGCGGAGGTGTTGCAACCGCGGGGATTGGCTGCGTGGACTGGGCTAAAATATTATGGGTATTGGCATTGGCGTCAGCTTTGGCTTGATGGAAGTTGAGCAAGGCTGCAGAAGTAACAGCAGCAGAGACCGAGACGGTCGCAACCACAGCTCGACGTGAGAACATGTTGAATTATCTTCAATTGACAATTGCTTTGATTAAAAAAAAAAAAGAGGAGAGAAGAAAGAAGCATTAATTCTTCCTTTTTAACCTTAGGTAGCAATTGTAAAACCCAAAATGAGACCCCCCAATGTTGCTATTCTTATTGTT
>JAKTYJ010000334.1:0-10945 GCA_030674515.1 Geotrichum armillariae | reverse complement strand
TGCAAAGATGAATTGTTTGTCCAGGTAAAAGAAGGTCGGACTGAAAGATTGAATAGAATAAGATGGCGGTATAATAAAAGACACCAATGGTCATTTGATGATTCATAATCATGGTTGTTGATTAGATGATAGAAAGTTGTGGTAGAAGTTGAAGTGTTGATTGGTTTGAAAGAAAAAAGGAAAACTGAACTTAAGATCAAATTAATGTCGTAGAGTCGGATTGATAGAAGAGATCTAAGTTCAAGATGTAAGTAAATGAAAGAATAAGTTAAAATGAAGATGTTGAGTTTGTGACACAGTCGCATTGGGAAGTGGAAGTTTAGGGTGGATTTCTTAAATAATATCAACTTCGTGGATCACAAACTCTTAGAGATTTCTAGGAGAATTCAACAACCTCCACAACCAGGATTCTCGATCCTTCCATCAACGCAAGACTGACATCAGTCTACTTTATTATTAACATTGTCACTCTCTTACTCAAACTTTACAATTATTGATAATGGCTTTCTGGAATTATGTATGTTTTTCTAATCAACATTGTCACTCTTTTACTAATTCCAATTGCCACTATTTCTCAGATATATGAACCAGCTAGTTTCTATTTTTTTATAATTATCTTTTTGTTCTTTAATATACATTATTAAATCATATTTTGATTTACTTATAACGCTACGCCTGTGCCGTCGCCTTTGCCTTTTGTCTTTGCATGAAGATATTACTTTTACCTTTTCAACTTCTTTTATAAGATCATTACTAAGTCTTCCTCTGTCAAGTCGCCCCTACCAAGCCGAACTCTTACAGATAATTACTCTTCCAGCATATTTCAAGATATCACAAACACAAACTCTCAATATTTGCAGTTTTTTCTGTTTTATTATTCTTATGCAGTTCTAGTTCTTTGAGTTGAAAGGTTTTCTTAAATTTATTTTCCTATAAACTTCCGGAAATTAATGCCAATGATATTTTCATGGATATGCCAGTATCATACGAAGCCTGTCTGTTTTAGATGGAACAATTTGCTCATGAAGGCGGACAACTGAAAAGTAGAACAAAATCCTTAAGAAAATATGTCTGAATTTAATAGTGGATACTCTAGATTTTTTTTAGCGGTGAGACAATTTTCTGAAAAACGACTGACTTATTCAATTGCGGTTGTCGGTAACGTTCTCACTTTGAAATTATTGTATTTATACTACTTAGTGTAGACCAAGCTTCTCCACTGAGAATATAATTATTCATGTTAAACATTATACAAATACTTATTAGAAACTGTCTGAATTGGTTTAACAATCTTCAACTGTCCATAATTGTAATTAGCTCAAAGCAAGTGAATAAGTGGTTGTCAATGAATTTTTCAGCATTGCACCAACTCACATGTTAACAGTTCCTAATAGTAAAATCATAAGATATGTGATCTAAATTCAGACAAAGTTTTGTCCGTAGTACAGATACTGAAAGTTGAAAAGTTTGAATAATAAAAGAATTTATATCAATTTTTAAACCGATCATCAATTGAATTTCTTCGCCCACAAAAACTGTTATATATATCAATATTCCTCGTAAACCAACAGTCATATTAAGTCTCTACGTGAGCTCATGAACAAAAATACTCCAATTGTTTGTACATTGAAAAACCTTCATATTTTTTTTTCAAATCCCTAACTGGCAAGTATCAACATTAAACAAAACAATTTTTTATTCCATATATCAACAATTGGTATCATTCCGTGGTTAACAGTGTTCCTTTTATATCCTTTTACCGTCCGGCCTTCCAAAGCACCTTTCGTTTCCCTAATGGCCGACGTATCAGCTCTACTCTACCTGCACCATTCTTGAATGACAAAATAGCATTTTCTTCAAACAAATCGCCCTGTCTTTGCTTTTGCCTTGCAGAAGCAATCGCGCATGCAAATTGGTGGCGTGCCATGTGCCCGCTTACTATCAGCTTTTCGCTCTCACAAATATACTTGAGAATATCAAACGGCAGACCCAGTAATACATTGAAAAATACAGGATCCAGCGGTGTTTCAGAGGCATTGAAATTAGCCAGCAAGTATTCAATGAGATATTGAACAAGTGTCTTGGTGTGCAAAGGATATGGTCCTGGATAGTAAAGATCTCCCGCGTCTAATGGCATACCGGTAAGAGCAAAATCCAGCACCTCTGTAATTGTATCTTTGGATACCAAGCTTAACAGCGACTTGGTACCGGATGCAGCAACAGCCTCTAAACCCAGTAATGATCCTGCCGCAATGAGACCTTTCGCCATATTAATATCAACTGTTCGTAAATCCAGGCTCTGGCCATATAAAGTAGCCAGTGCCATTGATACTGCGAGAGGTGTCAGGTTGGAGTCTTCAACTTTGAGGTCGATGTGGTATGGCGGCGATTGCCCGGTACAAAGGTGTGAGTATAACACGGGCGAGCGGGCCACAAATAGTGCGTGAAGCCTAAACGGAGGAAATTGGCCTACACTTAGAATAGTGTCTGCCCATGCAGCGTGCACAAAGCCAGCATCATACACGTAAGAAGCGATATCCTAACAATCTGTTATTAGTTTCTCTCACCAATGAAAAAACTAAACACTTACAAATACAGATGACTCTAGATGATTCTGTGGTACATCTGGGCTCTCCGAGTTTAGCGACATATTCACAATTTTCGTCGCTTAGAAGACCCGTTCATTCAGGTTTTAAAAGGGAACTAAAACTAAGCGAAGGGTTTTCTTGCTGAATCCGAATTTTTCAAGGGTTAGGGCTGGTTGGTACGCGCTTGCCTAAGTCCTGCCTGTTTGAACTTGGGACCCAAAGTAAGCCTAATCTGCTTCCTTTTAAAAAAAAAGTCATCAATGGAAGAATCAACAAACAAGAAAATATTTAAAGGCTCGACATTTTATCTTGTTCCGAGCATTTCAGTTAATATAGAATATGATAACGAAGTAAGTATCTCCAAAGGGCTGGAGGAATTGCACGTTAAGGCTAACAATTTTTTACAGATCAAACAGCACCTGCTTAACAATGGCGCTTTGGAAAAGGATATGCCATATGATGTCGAATTTGAACCTGTTTCAATAATTATATCAGATGACATTGATTTTTCAGAGTATCTCGATTCTACAAATCTTAATATTCCAATCGTCAAAAGCAAATGGGTGCTAAAGTGTGTTGAAGAACAAAAGTTGATACCATTGCGACCATATCAACCTGTTGCCAAGGACCCGCTGGCTGGTTTTCATATCGTATGCGCTAATAATATTAATATCGAAGACCAGAAAGCAATATATGGAGCTACGGAAGCATTGGGCGGAACCTGGGCACAAAGTATTTCAAAAAAGACTACACATGTTGTTTCTACAAGCATGAGTGATCCCGTCTGTATAGAAGCCCAAAAGCTAAGTGGAGTGAAAATAATTTCGCCTCGTTGGATTCATGACACTTTAATGCTCCGAAGACGAGTACACGAATCATTTTATTTTCTATCGATACATGATCGAAACAAGGCTTCAGTCTCTGATGAACGATTAAAAGACCTGAGATATACTTATTCCACTGTTTCAACTCCAAAGTCAAAATCATTATTGTTTGAGGGTGTCGAATTTTACCTTTCAAAAGACCTATCAGATCCTGATAATGTGAAAAATGTCATTACAAAAGCAGGAGGCACTATTTCCAATGCATTGTTTTCGAAAAGCTCCAAAGTATATATTGGTGCATGGCGTGAAGGTTCTGAATACAATTATGCGTTACAAAATGGCATGAACATTGGTAATATATCTTGGGTTTATTGGATGGTGGATCACGATAGATGGGTATCTCCATTCAGCCATCTGCTACACTACCCATTGGTTAGGGAAGGTCTTCCTGCTATGCGAGATATGGTTATTTCAATTACAAATTATCATGACGATGCTCGAAGTTACGTTAAAAATCTGATCGAAGCTTTAGGTGCCAAACACACGCAGACCTTGAGCAAGATCAACACACATTTAATTACGGCTAGGGCTGAGGGAGACAAGTATAATTCGGCACGCAATTGGAGTGTTAATATCGTGAACCATATTTGGCTCGAGGACGTTTACCAAGCGTGGGAGCTCAAATCGTGTACAAATCAGCGATACATTTATTTCCCATGGTACTTGAACCTAACTGAAGTACTGGGACAGACTCAATTACTTCCCAACGTGGTGGCACGTAAAAAGACGAAATCCAAAGTACAAGAGATAATAGCTGCTTCCTTTTACTACCCGGATGAGGGAAGTACACCAGCTCAAAAGTCGGCAAAAAGCCAATTTGTTACACCTTCATCTCGCAAAGCAGAGCACACATTGAAATCAGTTCAATCTGAATCAGATAAGCATAAATTTTCTACACCAGTTCAAAAGTCCGCAACTGAAGTTGTCACTTCTTCATCCCGCAAAGCTAAAGCTGACAATGAATCTCACCAACGACGAAAAAGAGACCCTCCATCTGCCGACCACTCATCATCAAAGAAACGCGCTAAACATTTCCTTCAGGCTTCTTCATCGTCTCATGAAAATCTTACATCTCCATCTCCTTCCCTCCAAAATCCAATGCGTTTGCTCATAACAGGCATTGAAGGCATTATAACACCATCTACCGCCAAAATTTTGAACAAAATGAATATTGACTTAGTGTCTGACGGCCGAGATGCAACCCACGTAATTGCACCACGAATATGTCGAACTCAGAATTTTCTCATCAGTCTCGCAAACGCGCCTGTCTTGCTTCATAAAGGATACCTGACGGACTCCATTACATTTGGCAAAGCATTGCCCATTACCTCTCATTACCTGTTAACCGACACTACTGGTGAAGCCACACTAGGCTTGACTATTCCACAGATCCTAACACGAGCCCGAATTCATAAGAAATCACTTTTCAAAGGTTTCACATTCAATCTCACGCCTGGGATTCGTGGAGGTTTTAACGTGTTTGATCAAATTGTACGTGCACACGGTGGTGAGCCTTGTGTTCAAATCAAGTCACCCTCGAAAATCGCCGCGCTTTGTAAAGCTTCTTCAAAGAATAAAACTGTCATTTTGATTACGGTCGCAGAGCAAAAGACTTTTATTTCGGCATTCAAGAAACAGTTTTCAAAGGACAAGGTTCAGGCTTATTGTTTTTCAGCTGATTGGCTATTAATTTCAATTCTGACAATGCAAGTTGATTTTAATTCACAAAAGGGATTTTGATGTCGTCAAATGGCTACCATAGAACAGTATAATTCAATTCGGGTCAATGGGATACTTAAGTTGCCAACCGTATAAAATTGATGGGGATAGGAGCATTTTTTTGTTGACTGACTTTGCTTCTCTCAAACGAAATCGAGCACAAAACAACTCAACCTCTGTCTCATGTAATTCAACAATTATACCTTGTAAATTATTTATTAATCCTCTTGCAGATTTTCCAATTTTCACTAAATCATGTCATTATGGTGCTTTTTACGGAAACAATAACAAAGAGCATATTTCATTTTTTATTTTATTTTTTATCTCTTGTACAAATTTCTTGGTTCGTTTCTCGCATCAAGTTTTCATTAAAATCCATTAAGCATCGTAGGTAGAGGCGGAGACATTACCACCTCTTCCAGTCCAGTTAATATGGATATTAGTGTCCTTGGGGAGGGTTTCGCTAACATGCTCGTCAAGAACCTTGAAAGTATGAGCTCCAAAGTAATCACGCTGAGCCTGCAGCAAGTTGGCGGGAAGTCGAGCACTTCTGTAACCATCGTAGAAAGACAGAGCAGTAGAGAAGGCAGGAGTGGGAATACCCCATTTGGTGGCAGTGGCAATGGTCTCTCTCCAGCCTTCCTGAGTCTTGTCAATAGCGTTGTGGAAAAATTCGTTGAACAACAAGTTCTCGAGCTTGGGGTCCTCACGGTAAGCCTTGGTAATCTCACCGAGGAAAACAGAGCGGATAATGCAACCACCTCTCCACATAAGGGCAATGCCAGCATTGTTCAAGTCCCAGCCGTACTCCTTACCAGCCTCACGGATGAGCATGAAACCTTGGGCGTAGGAAATAATCTTGGAGGCGTAAAGGGCCTGCTCAAGGTTATCAACAAAAGCCTGCTTGTCACCAGTGAACTTGGGGATAGTAGGGCCAGAGAGGATCTTGGCAGCTCTAACACGCTCGTCCTTGATGGCAGAGAGAGTTCTAGAGAAAACAGCCTCACCAATAAGAGTAACAGGCATGGCCAGGTCAAGAGCGTTGACAGCAGTCCACTTACCAGTACCCTTCTGACCAGCAGTATCAAGAATCTTCTCAACAAGAGGAGTTCCATCAACATCCTGGAAGTAAAGAATATCACGGGTAATCTCGATAAGGAAAGAGTCCAAAACTCCCTTGTTCCAGGTAGCAAAAACATCGGCAATCTCCTTGTCGTTGAAACCGGCACCTCTCTTCATCAGATCGTAAGCCTCGCAAATAAGCTGCATGTCACCGTACTCAATACCGTTGTGGACCATCTTGACGTAGTGTCCAGCACCGGAGGGACCAACCCAGTCGCAACAGGGCTCACCATCGGCCTTGGCAGAAATGTCCTGGAAAATATCCTTGAGATGGGGCCAGGCGTCGGGGTGTCCACCAGGCATGATAGAGGGACCAGTACGGGCACCCTCCTCACCACCGGAAACACCGGATCCGACAAAAAGAAGTCCCTTTGCCTTGAGTTCTTCGTAACGACGGTTAGAGTCGGGGAAGTGGGAGTTACCACCGTCAATGATGATATCACCCTTGTCAAGGTGAGGTACAAGCTGGTTAATAAAGTTATCAACAGCGTCGCCGGCCTTGACGAGAAGAATGATACGACGGGGGCTCTTCAGGTTGGCGCAAAGCTCCTCAATGGAGCGAGCACCAATAATGCTCTTTCCCTTAGCCTCGTTCTCGAGGAAATGGTCAACCTTGGAGACGGTTCTGTTGTAGGCAACAACGGTGTAACCATGATCGGCAGCGTTCAAAATCAGGTTCTAAAGAATTGTTAGAATTGAGTAGTTATTGTATTGAGATAAACTTACCTGGCCCATGACAGCCAGACCAATGAGACCGATATCTAGTTTGAAAAATTAGTCAAAAGAACAAGTGAATCTATAATGAATAGAGCATACCACCACTAGGAGAAGACATTGTTAGTTTTGAAAAATGTAAAAAGTAAAGCACAGACGAAAGAGATGCCAGAGGTAGAGTTTAAATACAAACGGAAAAATAGAATTGTGCTTGTGTGGAAAACTCTTTTCCGAGTTCCAAAATTACCAAGAGCTGAAATTCCAAAACCCCACTATGACACATCCCAACGACCCGCGCAAATAAAAAGCCGGGATTAAGCTGTAAGAACAAAAAAGGCTAAAGGGAAGGTTGAAAGTAAGGCCCAAGGGAATCTCTCTGACATCGTCGAATCGCGGAATAAAATCAAGACGTGCAATTGGGTTCAAAAGAATGAAAACTTACGTAGGAGCAGACATTGTAATTGACGGAGTAGGGCAATTAAAAGTAGAATGTAAAAAGAATCAACGAAGAAGAGAAATCGCTGATGAATTGATGGATTAAAAGGGTGGAGGAGGGATGTAGAGAAGGAAGGGGAAAAAAAAAGAGAAGAAGGAAGAAAGGAAAAAAAATGGAAATCCTGGTATTTAAAGGGAGGAAAACCTTCGTTACAGAGTTGCTGTTGTGCTGCCTTTTTTCTTTTTGTTGGAAGTCACTGGAAATCGTTGGTTTTTTTTTTTGGCGGTGGAATTACGTAACAGGGGCTTTTAGAACAAAAGGTCTGGAATAAATGGAATTGAACGATTTTAACAAAATTAACATGGATTTTCGAGATAATTCCATTTGAAAGAGCTTCATGGGACCCATTTTACGGTCATGAAATTGAATTTTTTAAAGTGAGAAAAAAATGGTAGGCCTATTGAAAAGTCTTTTTTTTTTTTAACAACATATGTAGATCCAGTATGAATGGTGCAAGTTTTTGTACTACTGGCAAAAGATTCAACTTTCAACTTGGTTGAGCTTCGTTGGGACTTGATTTCTTTCATCGACATCAGACACATCCTAATATGCTACTGGAGGAGGGGTATTAGAATCTCTGGAATGCTGCTTATGGCTGCAACTGAAACCATCGTCACTTTTTTTGACTTTAATCGCTGCAATCATTGGGTACTGAATGTCTTGAACCCGCCAGCCCAGTTATTAAGTTACTTATATTAGTAAGAAGAGAGAAATGACAAATGATTGATGATCAATTTTTTCACATTTTTCGATTACCATAAATCCATATTGAAACCCGTTCTCAACAATCCGTGACCTGTATTATCAAAATTACAAGTACTAACTCCATGGGACAAGCCTGTATAAAAATAGATTTGTTGTTTTACAGTAAATATTAGTATTCAATATAGTACTATATTCGATAGGTATGTAATTATTCATTTTTATGAAATGGACGGTTAGTGTAGTGGTTATCATCTTCGCCTTCCAAGCGAAGGACAGGGGTTCGATTCTCCTACCGTTCAAAAAATTTTTGGTTTTTCTTTTTTGCATTGCTGCCCACTGTTTGCTTTATTGGTGGTGATTTTGGTTGTTACTAGCCAAATTAACTTAAATACTCAATTCAATTACTCTATCTATTTTACTTTTTTTAGTTGTATCTACCATTACGACGCTCAGAGGTCTTTTTCTGCTTGGTCATCTTAGAAGCTGTTCTCTCCAGCGACATTTTTGCGTCACCATCTTTGAATGAAGACAGATCGTAGTATTGAGGAGCCAACTCCAAAAGCCATTCAGGCTTGACTGCAGTTACGGTTCGGATGTAGTTCTTGGTGGTTAACACAAACTCGTTATAGATAACCCATCTGTTATCGGGGGCCATGACTGTGCTAGGATGTAAAAACACGTCTTGGTTGTCTTTGATTGTGGTAAAGTTCTTGCTGTTACCGTTAGGCTTACTGGCAACTTGCATAAAGTATCCGGAGATAAGCGCTTTGCGGATGTTGTCGTAAAAAGATGGGTCTTCAAAGGGAGTGCTGACCAGTTCAAGACCATTACGCTCCATCAACCGTTTCAGCTGGGCGCGGACATTATCAGCACTTTTGAGAGATCGCAGTGAAAGAAAATGGTTGTAAGCCCACTCAGAGGGATTTTCTTGTGCCTTGTCGCCACAGTACGCGTGGTACACATTCAGTAAAGTCAAGTGGTCTCCATCAGGATGAGCAAACAAGCCCTTCATTTCATCGGCAAGCTGGCGAGAAGTGTTGGGTCGAATAAACACATTGGGAACAGAGAGCATGGCTGCAAGTGACAGCATCTCGTTTGAGCAGTAATAGTCGGGTGAGTTAATGAGCATTACAGCAAGCATAGGGTCCATGGGGAAATCTGAAGCGATACGACCCATTCCAGTAAGGTTTCCTTCATCATCCAGGCAACCCAAGTAGTTTAGTTCTTCCAAAGCCCTCATCATGGTCTCTGGTGCAGGAGGATCCATAAAATCAAAGTGTACCAGATCGTCAATTCCAAGCTTCTTTAGCTCCAAAACAGTGTTGGCTAAGTTACTTCTCAAAATTTCGGGGTAACTCTGTTCATTCAGCTCTTTCTTGAATGCATCTTCTGTGTAAAGTCTGAAACACTTTCCGGGTCTTGTACGACCAGCACGACCAGCTCTTTGTTGAGCAGAGGCCTTAGAAATAGGTGCAACTAGTAATGATTCGACTCTGATTCGGGGGTTGTATACTTTTTGCTTAGAAAAGCCGGGGTCAACAACATAGACAATACCGTCAATAGTAAGCGAGGTTTCGGCAATGTTGGTGGCAATCACGACTTTTCGGCCCTTGGGACCGCCTGGTCGAATTGGCTCGGGCGCAGGGTTGAAAATCTTTTGTTGTTGTGCTGGTGGTAATGAACCGTACAATGGGTACACGGCCAATGGTCCGCAGTTGGCTTCGCGCACTAGATCATCACCCTCTAACGAAATCTTTCGGCATGCGTCTTCGATTTCTTCCTCACCGGTCAAGAATAAGAGAATATCTCCCTCGCCTTCAGTGGCGTGAATCTGCAGAACAGTTCGGATAGCAGACTCCATGTAATCTTGTTGGTACTCGGGAGTGTAGTAGATCTCGACGGGATGAGTTCTACCAGGCACGGCAAGCAACGGGGCATCATTAAAGTATGACTGAAACTTCTCAGCGTCCAGAGTAGCAGACATGACAATGATTTTGAGATCCTTTCGTCGTTCGGCGACGGTTTTGAGCAAACCCATCAAAATATCAGTAGCCAGAGTACGTTCATGGGCCTCATCAAGAATAATACAGCTGTATCGCTCCAGTCTTGGGTCGTGCATAGCCTCACGCAAAAGCATACCATCAGTCATGTATTTAAGAATGGTATTAGGACCAGTACGGTCTTCGAAACGAATGGTGTAACCGACTTCTTCACCAAGCTTGACGTCCATCTCATCAGCAACACGCTGGGCAACCGACATAGCAGCAACACGTCGCGGCTGTGTACAAGCTACTTGTTTACCGTATATCTGAGGGAGTTCATCATAAAGAGCAAATTGGGGGATCTGGGTGGTTTTACCGGAACCAGTCTCACCAACAAAGACCATGATCTGTGTCGAATGGTAGATTTCCAAGAACTCAGCACGCTGTGAATGAACAGGCAAGTCACGACGAACTTTTAAAATGTCGAAGTACTTTTGAGTATATTCCTTACCGTTGAAAGGGTTGATTTTTCCATTCTCGACTGCCTCTGCCTGAGCAGCGGTACTCTTGTGTCGCTCAAACCCTTCAAACTCCTTGGACAAGGGGTTAATAGGAGAAAATTCTTCAACTTGCTCTACAACTTCTTCCACAGTCTCTTCCTCCTCCTTGCGGGAGGACTTTGACTTCTTGATCTTCTTGGAGGCGCGTTCTTCAGTCATGGTTGATTTAAGGTCC
>JAKTYJ010000333.1:0-10960 GCA_030674515.1 Geotrichum armillariae | reverse complement strand
AGGTTTGGGTACACCTCCTGTTTGTGTAAATGGAGTGAGTTCGAGAGATTGCCGTGTTTTGAATCTAGGAAGTGATGGGACTGGAGCAGCATTGATAGCAACTGAAGCTTCATTTTGCACATCAACAACCGGCCCAGAATCTTGTTTAATTGGCGGAGCTGCCTCTTTTGAGATCAGATCTTTGAACCTATTGGGATGCAAATATTCGAAAAGAGCTGGAGCACTTGCACGTTCTTTAATATCCTTGACCAAGAGAGAATGAAGTTCTGCAATGATGTGTTCAGTGGCCTCTTTCACGGGGTTCATCCGGGTATGAGAGGGTTGCTCTCTAAGCACTTCTCTGTCTCCGTAATGATCTCTGCTTTCCCTACGAGTGTCTCCAAGCCGTTCTCTCTCTTTTTGAATATCGTGAAATCCGTTTCTGTCGTAAATGTCTCGACGCTCGCCAGGGCGTTCCATGCCATTCAAAAACAACTCCATATCAAGTGTGATTCGATATTCTGTTATACGAATTCCTTGTCGTTGATCGTAGCATATCTCAGCCTCTCTCTTGTTGTCAAACAAGATATAGATTCCTCGCTCATCAGAATGCATTCCAGTGTAATCAAACCGTTCTAAACAAGGTCGCAGGTGTCGAGGTTTAGTTGAATATGGGAAAGACTTGTTAAATGAAAGAAATATGCAGGGCGAGTTGTACTTGGTCGTGTACTTGGAAACTCTGGCGGGAGATCTAGACCGTGACCTATTTCTTTCTCTCTCTTCTCTTATAGCTCGAGGCGCTTCTGGTACTTTAGTCGGTATTCTGTCTGATAGGGCCTTGCGATCTAGAATGTTTTGCATCAATTTTTTGGCGCCAGATCCTGCTTCGTCAAATCTAATTCGAGGAGTTTTCATGTCAATATTAAGGGTACTAGCTTTTTCAATGAGATTAAGAGCAGATTGGTGTGATTCTGCAAGCGAGCCTTCGAATTTTAGGTGACACATGCCAAGGGAGGCTCCGCTATTGGGATCTTGTAGCATCTCTAGACTCTTGACCTTGCCGAAAACTTCAAATCGGCTCAATAGAATGACCTTTTTGGTGAGCGTTGATAGGCCATAGATGAGTAGTTGGGTGGTAGGAGGAGGAATTATTGTGTTGCTATCTTTCTTCCTAAAGTTAGCGGAATAGGCACTGGAAATTTGGAATCAAACTTACTGGAAATTTTGGAACGGGAAGGGTGATGGCTAGGGATTTCTTTCCTTTTGACGTTCGCGTGTAGCGTTTCTGTCCTTCACATCGAGGATCAGTAGGAGATGAAGTGTCAGCGCCATCGTAGCGGATTATAGCGCGATTGCCTTTTGATTTGCTTTTACTGAGTTCGGGGTCATAGGTAACTTGGTAAGACCTGTACTTTGGTCTAGTTTCTAAATCACCATTAGCTAATGGCTTTTGATCCCGGTGAGAAGAGGGTGTGAGACTCTTCTCAGAGCTAGAATCTTTGCGAAGATCTCTATTTTTGTCTGGATTGGTTTGATCCAGAGATTCAAAAGTGGATGAATGGCCGTTAGCCTTTGGTGGAGATGAATAATGTATGGAGTTTGCTCGATGCCCATGCCCATTAGTTTGACTACTTGTATGCCGCGATTTGACTCGATCAGGAAAAAAAGTAGCCATAGAAGAGGTTGGGCGCGTAGAAGACGACGAAGTAGATCCCGGCATTGTCTGCTTCGACATGGCTACCGCCTGCTACTTGCCTTACTGTGAACCAACTTGACGCGTCAATATTTAAACCAAAATAAGAAGAGCAAACTGAAACAAAACGTAGCTGAAATACAACGAAAAATTAAGAGAAATTTTCACTATGCGACAACTCTTTGCGAAGTCGTGTGCAGATTGAGATTTCAGCAAGTCGCGGCAGATACTGAGGCCAGGTGACAAGTAAAAAAAAGAATGAGTTTTAAGATCAAGGTTCAACTAAAAAAATGCAGCAGAATTTGAAACAGTGAAGCGTATCTGTGATTCAGAACTAAACAGAAGCAAGTAGATATTTGTTGAACTTTTTTGAGAGGATTTCAGGTTGGAGGAGGAGAAACATTTATTTGGACTTTTTCGCTGAGTCATGAATTATTAGGGCCGTATTCCAGGCACGTCGATTAGATATGGAAAGTGCAAAAATACAAAAAAAGACTACACAATGTACACATTATTTACTATGAACAAGGCCTAAGGATAACTTCCTGCTTCAGGGCCAAAGAAACCACTTTCAGGCAACTCCATCAACCGTTGAGTATCGTCACCATCAATACCCTTAAAAGGAACGCTATTTCCCCACCATGATACATCTACTGGCTTGAACTGAACAGCAAAGAAAATTACAATCCCGCTAAGAGCAAGGCCTGCTGAGAAACCAGAGGCAAGAATATAAGTGTACTTTTCAAACCAGGCGACATAGTACCGTCTAATAACACACATGAAGATGAAAGACATGTAAAAGGCGGTGGTAAAGTAGGAAAGATTGTATGGCGCATAATTGAGGAAACCCAGGATGATGACAAGACAGTCGAGACGACGGAATATAGGCCAGTTAGTCAGATACTTTTGAGCGAGATAAAATGGAATGGGTACAAGAGCTCCGATGAGGAAGCAGTACTTGAGAATTGGATAGATACCATCAAATACGCGACGAGGACCGATCACACCCCAGATGACAGAGGCAGAATAGTAAACGGACTCATTGGGACACGTAAAGTGCTCTTTCTGGTCAGCGGTACAAATTCCTTCATAGTGCTTGATTTGCCAGTTGGCAACACCGAGGACAACTAGAGCCTGCACAAAGGTCGCAATAATTTGGCTTCTGAAGGTAGCTCTAGGAGGAATCTTTGCATAGTATCCAAGCTTTTGGTCTTGGATAAAGTAGATGGCCTGAACATTTGTGTTGAGGCCGAATGCTTTGACAATCATAAGAGCAACGCCTTTACCAGGAAGTGCATAACCAGCAATCAGCTCAGTCAGGACGTTTAAACTTAGCGAAAAGTTTGTGACTGAATACAACAGGCCAATGGGGATCAGGAAAATAATACCAATGGCAAGACCAAAGAAGATGGACCACACTGGAGTATGCGTGGGCCAGACTTCAACACAAACGATACCCAAAATAAGAGCGACAGTGCTGACAGCTAGGAACCACCACAGGGGAACTTCATCATATTGTGCCATCATTCGACTATGTGCATCTGTAAACTGATCAATGGTTCTTTCTTTGGTTCTGATACTTGTCCAAATCCCCATAACACCCTTTTTAAGAGTGTTACTATGATACAACATTGCGTGAACAATCAATGCTGGGTATAGCGCAAAGAAGGCTCCATAAACAACAAGATTTGCTGCAGAATAATAAGGAGGTGAGTATGCTTGGTACTTTTCTTCGTCCAGAATGTTGTTTGTGAGAATATGGGTGACTTCATACTCTTCACCAGTGTTTGTAAATAACCGACTAGAGTTAATTGGCAAGTAAGCAGTGTAGTACATGTTGGAGAAGTAGACGGCAGGGATGACACATGCACCAGCAATTAGGGTTCCTAGGTAATTGTTTGCAATGGCGAAAAAAGGAGTGTTGAGTGGCGCCAATAAGGACGTAACAATGTTCCAGTCGAAAGTTGGCCATGGATTGATACCCAACCCAGTAAGACTACCCGTGATAGTTGCCAGTTTGAAGTTTCGGGGAGCGATCCACGTTATCCAGTTAAAGATACTAAGAGCTTGAAAGAGAAAGTTCGGGAGCCAAAAGTAGAAAAACATGCCAATGAATGCATACAAGAAAAATCGATAACGAGATATTGACCATCCGTGTACTGTTTCTTTTCGCTCCCGAGTAAGGAGCGCTTTGTTGAGAGCGAGTGTTGGCAGAACACTAGGCCAAATGCACTGAGAGGGGTACACCAAGACATGTCTTACCAAACCGGCCAGTCCAAAACCAATAAATTGAGTGGACATTATAAGAGTGATTTGATAGCCTGAGCGGGCCCACTGATTGTCGTAAAACATGGGCAATCTTTGAACAAAAATCTGGTCTGACACATACGCCATTGACGCAGTGATACCAAACATAATTGTGACCAAAGCTTGTTCCTTAGTATTCCATGGTCCAGGATTCAAGCTTATTCGGGTACCTCTAATTACCACTCCACAGTCAGGTAAGAACTCCATGAGCCTTCCACAAGGGTAGACAAGAAATTGAAGAAGGTGCGAAGAAATTGAGATGGGAGGCATTCGAGGTTCAAAAAACTGATTTACTCCAGTTCCAAGAATAACCCAGAAAATTCCCAATACATATGCGCGAATGGTTTCAACGGGCAAGGTTGCATCATCAACAGGGTCTGCAATTGACCTAACTTCGGGGTACGGCGAGTGGTAGTGGATGAGTGCAGCTTCCATTTTCAAATAGTAAGAACGATCATCATAAGTTTGGTGAATGTAATGGCTTTTATTTTCGAGGAGATCTTCCAAGTTCCGTCGTTGATACGATGGAAAGTTTGGGTCATCTTTATGGTCCTCTAGAGTTTGCTTGATGATTTGTACTGCTTGGTCTTCGGAGAGATTGAAAATTGCTTGAATAATATATTCCATTTCATTATCAGTTGTGTCAAGATTGTCAATATTGCGGCGCCCCATCATTGCATACAGCAAATCTCGCTGTTCACCTGTGATTTCGTACACCATTTCGGTGTGAAGACTGACTTCCTGGAGAGGAGTTTTCATTTTTTCCATGGAAATTTGTTCTCTGACGCTATTCCAATTGCCAATTAGGCTGGTTGGCAATTGGCTGCTGATTCTGTTCCAGCTTTTACGAAAAGACATTTTGATAATTGAATAGTCTCCATAACTCGGCTTCTCCAAGAAGAGATTAGATATATATATAACATTTAAAGTACTTTGTTGGAGTTTTTTTTTTCCAATGATTGTCATGGCAAGAGTAAAAGATACCAGGAGATTGTTCATTTTTACAAGCATTTTACTAGTATCCAAACTGATACGGAATTACTACTAATGAGATCAAGGTCTCTGTAGAGAACGCATGAAAGCTCCTGTCTTTTTAGGCTTACTAAATTGCATTTTGTACATTTACAAAATGATGTTTAATTAAATTTAGCAATTCATCTCTCGGCGGCCTCTTGAATTAATCTCGGTATCTAAATTGCCAACCAAAAGAGCTGGAATTAAAATAATCGGATGTTGAGTGTCGCTACCCCAAAAAATTAACGGAAAGGTAAGGTACAAGAACAAATTACACAAACCGTTTACAGAAAAGCTTCCATTTATATATCAAAATTAATTTAGGATTTTTCGGTGAGCCTGATAAACCTCCATAAAATTACGCTATTCTAAGCCTAGAACAGATGTAGTTGATCGTGCAAATATATTTACGGCTTTGAGATTAAAGCTGGCGAGTCACTAGAAATGAAATTAAGTAAATGTATGATTACCGACGGAAACAGATATAAGAAGAGGGAGAGTCGTTGGAATATCTTTTTTCCCGTCTAGATATAATCCCTATTCGCAATCTCCAATATGAAATTCACTGTACTCGCTGCTACCATTTTCCTTGCCATTCCAGCATTTGCTACAGAAACTCCAGCTGGAGCCCTCATGTTCAAGGTCAAGCGAACTACCCAACCAGTTGCTGAAGAACACAGATTAAAGGCCCGTGCGGATCATGACCAAACTGTCGAAGACAAGATTAAAAATGAAAAATACTACTATTCGAGTACTGTTCAAATTGGTAATCCTCCTCAGGAAGTTGACGTGTTGATTGACACGGGGTCTTCTGATACCTGGGTAATGTCACCACAATCCAAGTTCAACGGTCAGGGCCAAAAACCCAATTCCTTCTTTGATCCCTCCAAGAGTGAGACCTGGGGGTACAATAGCACTAGTTTTGACATCAAGTATGGTATTGGCCACACTACTGGTAAATGGGGTACTGATACTCTTCGCATTGGCGACGCTGAGATCAAGGATCTTTCCATCGGCATTGCTGATACCACAGATGTGCGACAGGGAATCATTGGCATTGGCCGTCCTCAAGCTGAAATCACCAACAGGGAGAAGAAGCAGTATTCCAATTTGCCTCAAAAACTGTACGAGTCTGGCCAAATCAATTCTCCAGCCTATTCATTGTTTTTGAATGATCAAAACTCAGAGAGTGGTTCCATCTTGTTTGGTGCTGTTGACCACTCCAAGTATACTGGCAAGTTGGTTAGCATGGCCATCAGCCATCCTGCCCATTACGGGATTATGCTGAACACTATGCACGTCGACGGTCGTGCAAGTCAGGACGTCATGGACAAGCCCATGACTGCTATTTTGGATTCTGGTACCACTCTTTCTTACTTTCCCGAGCCTGTCACCCGTATGCTTCACGAAGTTCTGAACGCCAATCCTTCTTTTGCCATCAACCAGAAATATTACACCGATTGCAACATTACTAACAATTTCATTCTTGAGTTTGGCCCTACCACTATCAAGGTGCCCAATTACCAAGTCTTGACACCCATTGAGGGATATGTCAGTCCCGCTGTTGCTAGTATTGCATTTCCCAGAAACACCTGTTTCGTTGGAATCGACGATGTCCCTGGTGGAGCCAACTATATTCTTCTTGGAGACAACATTATCCGGTCTGCGTACATTGTATATGATCCCCAGAATCAGCAGATTGCTCTTGCTCAAGCCAACTTTGACAAGAGAGCTGAGCCCCAAATTGAGTTGATTGAGAACAATGTCATTCCCAGAGCTATTGTCATGTAGTAGAATAACAGTGTAATAAGTAACTTTTTAAAATATAATTGGCTGAAAGTGGCCTTACAATTGATTTACTGGAAGAACGGAAGAAGATTTCAAACCCTAGTCCTCCATTTTACCGCACAAGTTATAAATCGTTACCCCTCACTTGTTGTGATTTCAGTGGCTTCAGACTGAATCAGACAATAGAAAACAAGTTTAAGCAACATGCAAGAAGTCGTCCCCCGTTGACCCGAACACAAAAAAGGAAATTCCAAGTTCAGGGTAAATTACTTATCATGAAAAGCTGACTAAATTTGCATTTTATAGTAATATATTAGTGATTATGTCATATTGTTCCGTAAAAGTTCTCAAAGGCTTGTGATTAGTTGGTTTCAGCCGTACTAATATCCTGAGTGTGGAAGCCTTGAAGTCAATTTTAATGGCAGATACAAGCTGCTGTTGATATTAAATTAGCATTATAGCTGATATATCAGCCAATACTTATTTTGATCGTGAAGTTAATATATTAACTTATTTATTAGTACCCCGGATGTTGAAAAGTAAAAATAATCCGACATCCTAAATTCTCCATGTTATCACTAATAACTTATTTATTAAAATATACCCAACTGAAGTTGCACCATAAATAACTACTTTATAATATATTGTAACTATATAAAAATAAGTACTGATTTAGTCTCACCACTACCCCATGGTTTTGGTATCCTCACTTATATTTTATCATATCATCTTCGTTTTGTATGTTTAGACTCCAGAATTCAGGAATTATACGGTTCCGTTTTGTTTTCAAGTGGGGTATCAAGTCTTTGGATTATAAAAAGGCTCTTTATTCCTTCAATTCTGTTTATATTTTTATTTTTCAATTTCCTTCAATTCATTCTCTTCATCTAACTATTCCATCATGTCTGTTAACAGAACCATCAGTGTTGCATCCAAAGCCTTGAGATCTACTCGGTCCAAGTCATTGAGTCTTACTTCCGCTAGACTCTACTCTACCGCTCTTCCTCTATCCACTCCGGTAACTCTGCCCAATGGTATCAAGTATGACCAACCCACAGGTATCTTGATCAACAACGAGTTTGTTCCCTCCATCTCTGGAAAGACCTTCAAAGTTGAGAACCCTTCTACTGAACAGGTCGTCGCTGAGGTCTACGAAGGTGACGCCGCTGATATCGACGCCGCTGTTGATGCTGCTGAGGCCGCTTATAAGACCTGGTCTGTCACCCCTGCTTCTGAGCGTGGTCGCATCTTGCTGAGACTTGCTGACAAGATTGAAGAAAACTTGGAGCTCTTAGCCTCAATTGAGTCCACTGATAACGGTAAGGCCATTGCTCTGGCCAGAGGTGATGTTGCTCTCGTCGCCCGGGTTATTAGATACTACGGAGGTTACGCCGACAAAATTACCGGTACCGTCATCGATACTAACGATGGACATTTCACTTACACTCGTCGCGAACCCATTGGTGTCTGCGGTCAAATCATTCCTTGGAACTTTCCTCTTCTCATGTGGTCTTGGAAGATTGGCCCTGCTCTTGCCACTGGTAACACTATCGTTCTCAAGACTGCCGAGTCTACTCCTCTTTCCGCTCTTCTGGCTTCTCAGATGGCTATCGAAGCAGGCCTCCCTCCCGGTGTTTTGAACATTGTTTCTGGATATGGTAAGGCTGGTGCTGCTCTTTCTAGCCACATGAAGGTCAAGAAGGTTGCTTTCACCGGCTCTACCAACACTGGTCGTGCCATTCTCAAATCTGCCGCCACCTCCAACTTGAAAAAGACTACTCTTGAACTTGGTGGTAAGTCTCCCAATATCGTCTTTTCTGACGCTGATATCCCCAAGGCCATTGAAATGACCAACTTGGGTATCTTTTACAACTCCGGTGAAGTCTGCTGCGCTGGTTCTCGTATCTATGTCCAGGAGGGCATTTATGACAAGTTCCTCCAAGAGCTCAAGGTTCGTTCCGAGGCAAACAAGGTTGGTGATCCCTTTGACCCCGAGACCTTCCAAGGTCCCCAGACTTCCAAGACTCAGCTCGACAAGATTCTCAACTACGTTGACATTGCAAAGAGGGATGGTGCTACTCTTGTCACTGGTGGTACCAGACTCGACCGCCCTGGTTACTTTATTGCTCCTACCGTCTTTGCTGACGTCCAAGAGGACATGCAAGTCGTCAAGGAAGAAATTTTCGGACCTGTTGTCACTGTCTCCAAGTTCTCTTCTGTTGACGAAGTTATTGAACTTGCCAACAACTCTGAATACGGTCTAGCTGCTGGTATTCACACTCAGGATGTCAACAAGGCCATTGATGTCTCAAACAGATTGAACGCTGGTACCATCTGGGTCAACACCTACAACAGTTTCCACGAGGCTGTTCCATTCGGTGGATACGGCCAGTCTGGTATTGGCCGTGAAATGGGTGAGCAAGCTCTTGACAACTACACTCAAGTCAAGGCTGTTAGAATGGCCATTGAGAGAAAGTAATGATGAGATGATGTGTATGATAGAAAATTAGTTAGCAAAAAATACAAAAAAATAAATCACGCTGTTTATATGCGGCTGACCTTTACTCCCAGTCTCTCTCACATTAATTCCCAACGCACGAAAAATTTATTTCAACTCCATATTCAAAAATGGTGAAGGCAAAAAAAAAAAAAACTGTCAAGCCCTCTAAGGGGAAGAAACAAGCATCGGTAAAGGAGACTATCAAACAGAAACCTTCTAATAGCATAAAAGAGTATAACTCTGATACCGACGATGAATCCTCAGACGAAGATTACGAGGAAGAAGAAGACCAGGAAGATGAAGTTCTTGATCTCCAAACGGACGCCATGTTATTGATTGAAAAGATCAGTGGTGAGACTGGTATGGAACTGTCAAAGGAAGAAGAGACGAGACTAAAAAAAGCATTGGAAAAGTTGGACGAGGAGGATAAAGCAGCAGCATCCGACGACGAAGCTGAAAAAGAGAACACTGAAGCCTCCAACGAAGATGAGGAGGACGGAGAGGAAGAGGAACCCGAAGAGGAAGAGGATGTGCCATTATCTGATGTGGAACTGGATGACGACGCTGACTTAGTTCCTTTCCAAAAAATCACTGTTTACAACCGCGCCGCTATTGTTCAAGTCTTTGAAAATGTTGCACTACCATACGACAACTGGAAGTTTTCAGAGCACTTGAGCGTTACCGCTTCTAAGCCTTTGATATTCAGAGACGTGTTTGACGATATGGAACGTGAAGAAAAGTTTTCTGAACAAGCTCTTAACGCTGCTAAAGAAGCATACGCAAAAATTGCTAAAGAAGAGAACCCATTTTGTCTTCCCATTCCTTCTGACTACACTGGACCCATGATCAGAGATAGTGACGGCACAGAGGAAACAGCTGAGTATAAACAACAAGTTTCTCAAACTGGAGCTCCACAAGAACGAAAAACTAAACGCAAACGGAAAGCCGAGACTTTGCTGAATGAGGATGATTTCGACATTGCAGTTGAAGAATCTAATGCTGCCATTGCAGAGCGACGTGGTGGTGGCGATTTCAAAAAACCATTCGGACAACGGTCAAACTTTAACAATGGTGGAGCTGACAAGAAGCGGTTTGTTGGAAATGGTAAACCTAATACTGGTTCAAGGTCTTCGGCACCAGGTAACGGCAAACGCATGAAATCTGGCGGCGATGAGAAGGGTCCAAATAAAGGAGCCGCTCCAAAATCTAGACGACCTGGTAAGAGCAAGCGTGTAGGTAGGAAATAGGTTTACATTTAGAAACTGTTTGAATATAATGGCCAAAAGTTGATTACAATTATTATTGTGAATCTAGACATAACTCTTGCTTGCAAGTTCTCTACGCCAGGAATGTATATTAACTTATATGGTGCAAAAATATAAATTGTACATGATAAGTTATATATGAGATTTTTCAATTAGAGACAAAATGTAGAGTCGAACAAGTACAACCCAATTTGTGATATCAAACTTTTTGGCAGTTTATATGCTTTATAAATATTCGACATAGGGCCTACATGTGGATTTCAAAGCAGACTTGAAAAAACCAAAAACATATGAAATTTATTTTAAACAAATATAAAACAGAGACAGCAAAACAATTTTCTAGAGAATAATTCTCGGATTCAACCACTATTTTTCAAGAGAGAATCAACAAGTCATCTACAGGGTCACAAAAAG
>JAKTYJ010000332.1:0-10960 GCA_030674515.1 Geotrichum armillariae | reverse complement strand
AATATGTTACCATTTTTGTTTAGTTGAAATAGCTTTAAGGTTTTCCCGCAATTTGACGGTTTTAAGCAAAAGGTTCACTTTTGCCATGGCCATAAAAAGAGTCTCAATCTTTTTATTAAATTATTTTTATATTTATGGCCCCCTTCGGGACCCAATGTAAATCTATAATAATATAATAATATAATAATCACCTGCCATACGCTATCTAGCTGACATTGGCGCCTACGGCACCTAAATTATTTATTTATTTCATTTAGTAGCCCGCGCTAGCGCGGTGGCTACATTGGCCCCGAAGGGGGCCAAAGTTATTTATTTATTATTTATTTACTTTATAATTATTTTATTTCGTGGATGGAAATATTATATTTTTATTTATCATACTTCCTGAGCCAAGCCGGGCGAGCCCAGCGGCAATATTAATTATAATTATAATTTATTTATTGACCAACAGCATTTGGACCTAATCTTCTTTGGAAAAACGCTAAAGAACGTCTTTCTCCTACAGTTAAATATGCTACACTAAATAATACACAAACTAAAAATATTAAAATTTCTACTATATCTAATATCATTTTTTTTATTTTTCTATATTAATAATATCTATTATTAATCTTTTTACGTTATTTTTATATACGATTTTTTTATTGTTTATATTTATAATTTTAATTATAATATTATAATCCCGAGAATAAACACAAGGATACACATGGGGTACCCGGGCCGAGGGGCTACAGTATTCCAAGTTATTATTATATTTTATTTTTTTATCTATAACTTTTTTTCTTAGATTTTTTTATTTTATAATATTATATAATCATTAGAAATTACTTTTTATTAATTTTAATTATAATTATTAAAATTGTTATATTATAATTTATTATTTTACTAAGTCGCTTATTATATTTTTATTTACGGATTAAAACTTTTACTTAGTAATGATTTTTCCTGAGCTAAACCGTACGAGCCCGGCTACCATTTTATTATTTAGTTATAATAATTACACCTATTATAGCTAATAAAAGTATTATACCAATAATTAACATAGTAATTGAATATTGAGTATATAATAATTCACCAATAATTTTTAATTCTGAATAAGAAGTTAAATCATTTCAGTTAACATTTAAAACATTATATATTTCTATATTATTAATATTAATATTATTAATATTATAATTAATATTTAAATTTTCATTTATTAAATTTAATATATTATTTATATCTATATTATTATTTAATTTTATATATAATAATAAATATATAAATGTTATTACTGTTATTATTATTAATATTATATCTTGTTTATTTGATACTATTGATAATTCTGATATTTTGATATTTATTAATGATAATATAAATAAGAATAATATTGCTATTGCACCTACATATACTAATATATATAATAAACCTATAACACCTAAACCAGTAAAATATAAATATATACTTACATTTATATATAATAATATTAAATATATTATTGATACTATAGCATTACTACTTAATATTACACATAATGATGATATTATACTTAAATATTCAAATAATATTATTATATTATTATTATATTGATTATGAGTATTTATTAATTCTATTAATCACATTTCTTTATTTATTTACCTTCTTAAAGATCCTAAAGGATCCATAACCCTTGGATCATCTAATATCTTAATTCTTTTGATATTTTTAAAGGATTTTTATTTATATTTCTCTTATTTACTAATTATTAATTTATTAATTTATTAATAACTTCTATATTTATATATTATTTTATCAATTACATATTTATAATAATATTTATATATTACATTACTACAAGGTTATTACTCACCTATATATTACATTAATTTTATTATATTTTTATTATTATTATTATATTATTTATTAATATTATATTATATTATATGGCTAAGCCAAGTTCTTAATTGGAATTGAACCAATGACCAAGCATTAACAGTGCCATGTTTTACCACTAAACTATAAGAACTTATACATTACATTATGTCTCTGACATAGATTATCACCGAAATTATATACCAGATTATATTTTTATTTATCTTATATATATTTCTTTTATTCATTTATAACTTTATATTATTTATATTTTATTTATTATATATTTTAATTATCATCATTTACTTATATATCTAATTTATTTAGTATTATTACCTCCGATACCTATAATTTATATATTTTATAATATTATCAAAATTATTATAATATTATTATATAAAATATTAATAAAAATAATAAACATGAGTTATGTAATAGTAATTAAAGTAAGATAAGAGAATTAAAAATAATTGCTAGCGGTGGCTTACATGGGGCCCTAGTCGTCCTAAGGATTAAAAATATAATATTAATATTTTTAAATTATATAATTTTTATTATATATTTTTAGTTTACTATATAAAATAATATACTTATGTATAATTATATTATAGATAGGATGATACCAAGGAATCGTAGTTTAGTAGATTAATATTATGAATAAATAAATAATTAAATAAAAATAATTTAGATATTGTAATTAATAATATAATATATTAATATAATATTAATATATATTGTTATTATTATATTAATTAACAAATAATATTATTATTAATAAAATTAGGTATAATAATTTAAACATAATTTTTAACTTTGTATATAGTTTTACTATAATCTTAAAAAATAATTTTTTAATTAAAACCTGGGTCCCGTAAGGCCCCATGGTTAAGACGGGGGCCTCATCCTTTAAATAATAATCTTAAATATTTAAAATTTATACTAAAACAATTATGAATTATAAATATATTTTATTATTTTATAATCTGGGATCATCATTCAGGTCCCCCCTCCAGCATCCATAATCTTTATTCATTCATTATTATTAATTATTTATATAATTATTATGTTTAGTTTACCTTATATTAACCTTTATTATTAATATTTTATTATATTCTTATTTATATATTTTATATTTTAAGAATATATTTATTTTATATATAAGATTATTATTATATTTACATAATATATAATTTTTATTATATTTATATAATAATTCTAATTTATTAGATATATTATTTAATATATTAAGATATAAAGGTATAAATAAATAATAATTTTAATTATTATTAAATAAAGGAATAATGATATTAGAATAGTTAATAAAATCAAATATATATATATATAATAGTATAATAAAGTTAAATTAATAATATATTAAATGGATATTATATTAATTATTATATATTAATATTTATTAATATAGTTAGTCTACCTGTGTGTGGTAGGGTCATAAAGTATATTATTTAAATAATAAATTATAAAAAGATTAATTATTATTATTATAAAAATAATAATTTAATAATTATTATTATTTTTATGTTTTACTTAATTAAAGACACATTATATATATGTTTTAATAATTATATAATGAAATAATGAAATAATGAAATAATGAAATAATTAAATAATTAAATAATTAAATAATTATATTATATTATATATATATTTTAATATTATATTATTATTATATTAATAATTAAATATATAATGTAAGTATATGATCTGATTTATGTTTTATATTATTTTTTACAATATATAAAGCTTTATTATTAATTTCAAATACGAAACCAATAGTTAATAATATTAAGAATATTATAATAATAGTTAATCCATAAGAATTAGTATGATATAAAGCTAAACTATAAGGTAATAAACTAGTAACTTCAAGATCAAAAGGTAAGAATAAGATAGCAATTAAAATAAAAGATACAGTAAAAGCAATTCTAGTTTGAGTAAAACTAGATAAACCACATTCAAAAGGTCCAGTTTTATCAGAATAAGTATTAGTTTCAGAGAATAAAATATTAACAACAAATAAAACTAAACTAACAACAGGAACTAATAATATAAAAATATATAAAGTATTATTAAAATTAAACATATTTATTTATATAATATGATTCAACTATATGTGTACCATTATTAGCTATATCTAAACCTATTGTTATACCTAATATTATCATAATTATTATACTTATTAATATTGATAATATTGGTGTTATTGTTAATGTATTATTATTTGTTTTATATACTGATTTTCATATATTTATTATATTATTTATATTATTATTATCTGCTAATATTAAATTTTTAATAATAAATAAATAATAATAAGCTGTTAATGAACTACTTAATAAAACTATAATAGCAATAAATAAATATGAACTATTAATACCAGTAAATAATATATATAATTTAGCATAAAATCCAGTTAAAGGTGGAATACCTATTAATGAAGATAATACTATAATATAACTAAATCCAATAAATGGATTTATAAATATATAACCATATAAATCTTTAACATATGATAAATTTATATTTGTTTTTATTATTTTATTATTATTATTATATAATTTATTTAATACTTTATGATTACTATAATATAATCCATTTACTAATATTAACATAAATCATACTATATGTGTTAAACTATATTGATATATATTAAATAAATATGTTGATAATGTACTATTATTATTACTTAATATTATAAATATAAAATATCCACTATTAACTAAACCACTATAACCTATAATACGTTTTATTGTAAATTGTCCTAAACCACCAAATGCTCCAAATATTATAGATAATATTGATATTATAGCTAAGAATAATGGAATATTACTTATTAAATAATTAACAGATAATAAATTATTATAATAATTATTATATAAGAATGAAGAATTTGATATTAAAGTATATAATACTGTTAATATACTTATTTTTGTTATTATACTTATTCATATTGTTATTATTGTTGGTGTATTTGCATATATATTAATTAATCAATTATGAAATGGTGCAGTACCTATTTTAAATAATAATCCTATTAATATAAATAAATAAGCTATTATTATATTATTATAATTATATAATATATTATTATAATTATTATATATATTATATATATCATTCATATTTAATAATCCAGTTTCATTATATAATAATGTAAAACCTAATAATACAAATATTGAACCTACACTACCTAATAAAAAATATAATAATCCTGATTTTGTACTATTATATGATTTAGTAAATAATGTAGCTATAATATATATAGTATAACTTTGTAATTCTAATGTTATAAATATAACTATACTATTATTTCATTGTATAAATAATATTATACCTAATATATTTATTAATAATACTATTAATAATTTATGTAATCCTTTATGTAATATATCTTTATTATTTATATTATCATTTATTAAATATTCTTTTATTATATATATATATAATATTGTTATTATAAATATTATTAATTCTATAGCTTTTGTATATGATGTTATTATAAATATATCATTATATATTGATATACCATTATTTATATAATCTAATTGTATACTATCATATAATATTACTATAATTTGTATTAATAATATAATACTTATACGAAATATTTCTTTAACTTCTTTTATTGTTTTTAAATTAAATGAACTTAATATTATTATTATTGTACCTAATATTAACATTTTATTTTTATTATTTTTTATATCGATCATTCGATCGTACCTAAATACTTTGTATTCAAGTTTTATTATCTTCAATATTACCATAAAATTTATTATGAATAATATATAACCCTTCGGATCACAAATATTAAAGATTATATTTATTGAATATTTAGATATTAATTTATAAATAAATAATTAATAATTTAATTAACTATTACAAGGGTCCCCCCCCTCCAAGGGAGGGGAGCCTATTTACAAATTTATTTAGTTGTAACCCGTAATACGGGAACTAACATAAGGCAACGCCCCCATGTTAATTTTTATATATTTTTTTATATTTTATTTATTTATTATTTTTTTATAATGATCATTATATTAATACCTGGGTATTTTATATCTTAATATTATTAATATTAAATTATTAATATAATTATTTACTTTGTTGAGCAATATAGAATAAAATATTTTCTAACATAGTTATAACAGGTAATAATATAATAAAATAAGCAAAATAGAAAACTGTAGCAAATTGACCTAAAGCAACATAAGGAACTTCAATATGTTGAGATCCTAATAATCCTAATAATAAGAAATTACATAAGAATAATCCATATAATATTTTAGATAATACTTTGAAAGCATTACCTCTAACTATACTACGATCACTTATTGGTAATATCATTAATATTAATATAGCTGCAACCATAGCTACTACACCACCTAATTTAGAAGGTATAGCTCTTAATATAGCATAGAATGGTAATAAATAGAATTCTGGTACTATTGATGCAGGTGTAACCATTGGGTTAGCAGGTATATAATTATCTGGATGCTTAGAAAATGATTGATTAATTTCATTTCCTAATATTTTATAAATTTTATTTATTAATATTTTTTGTGGACTATCTCTTCATATAATATATATATTAAATTAAGGAGACCCATAATTATGGGTTGGGTGATTTTATTTGAAGGAGACCCTTCTTTCACTTTATAATTAATAACTATCTCCTTATTATAAAATAAAGGTAAAAATATTAAATATAATAATGGATAACATCCCTTTTGGGATGGTTGGTTATCCTGAGGCAAGGCGGGTAAAGCCAGCTGCAATTAAATATTTAATATTTAAATTTATGTCATTTTTTATCAAATATTAATCATGATTTAAATAATAATGTATTATTATCTAATCTAAAAGATTTTATATTATATAATTTATAATATTCTTTTATTAAAAATATTCGATTACCTTTAAAAGATTTTGATGGATTATTTTTATTATAATTATAATATTTTATATGTAATTCTTGATTATTTATATTTCATTTATAATATCCATTTTGTGATTTATCAAAATATATATTACCTCCAAATATTTCTAAATATGGTTGAACATCTTGTAAATATTTATTAGTTACACTTATTGTTAATTCTGGTCTTATTTTTGATTTATCTTCTGGATTTCTATAATAATAATTTATAATTCCATCTGCATCAAAAAATCCAGAAAATCAAGCATTATTTATAGTTAAAGGTATAGGTGTTTTAATATTAATATTTAATATAGTACATACTTTATGTAATTGAACTAATCTTTTACTATGACGTATATTACCATTAATATTATTAATTAATTTAATCATACCTTCTTTATTTTGTAATCTATATCTTATAGCTTTAACACCTGATCTTAATTTTATTGATCCTCCATATTTATTTTGTACTTGACGTAACATTTTTTCATCTTCAATACCTACAATTATTTCACTTAAAATGGAAGATGTGAATACAGATACCCAGTCTCCTTCTCTAACGAGTCAAAAGCCCAAAGGCAAGCGAGGTCGGCCTCGACTACAACGCTCCGTTCAATCGCAGACAGAGCGCCGGCGAGCCCAAGTCAGAGACGCGCAAAGGACATATCGCTTGAAAAAGGAGTCCGCTATACATAACCTTGAAAGAAGGGTTTCGTCACTACAATCAGCGGTGTCAGGAATGGAAACCTTGTTTCAAGATCTCTATGAAGCTGGTGTTGAGATTGCAGTGAGAGAAAGCAATAATAACTTGATGCAAATCTTTGCACAAGCTGGAATGAAGTTTGAGAGGTTGGTGGCTATCGCAGCATTGCAGACTCCACCTGAGCAAGATCTTGCTGATGTTCCTGTGCCTAATAACGAAGTCCCACAGCAACACATTAACGCACCAGAACTAATCAGTGCAGCTTCTGTTGACCTAAATACCATGAGAGACAATAGCTTTGATCCAATTCCACCATTGGACGAGTCTTCACCTCTTGTAAACCCCAAAAATGGATTCCTGGACGGGTTTCCTCAAGATTTGATACCCGACAATTCACAACCAAAAAATCATGAGAATACAACGCTGCTGGGCATGCAACATATGCGTAAATATCTCGATAAACTGACTCCTGTGGACCAGCAACCCAAGCACCTCACATCCTGGCAACAACCGCATCCCAGTCATCAACTCAAAATGCCTCGATCCATGCATTACACAGAGCCCAAATGGAATGCCCTTAACGAAGCATCATTTACTCTAAAACCACTACTACATCCATTACAGCAACCATTACAACAATCTTACGACCCTTCTTATCAATTACCCGAATCCAATTCTGGTCAGTCTCTTTCAAATTCTCCAACTGACTCCATGAGTCCTGCTCCTTCATCTGATTTATACGGCGACAGTTTGGTTCCTATGTACATTCGACAAGATGATGGAGTGCAGCTATCAAGATCCCAGCTGCAACAACAGGCCGATATTCTCTTGAAATCCATCAACAAGATTGCTATTTCACCCGACAAGATCCATAACACAATCTCTGAACGGATCTTTCGGCGGTGTCTTGTCAGAGTTTTGGATCACTACGTTAACGAAAGGTTTAAGAACCTTCAACGTGTTTTTAGCAGCTCGTTCTTCGAGGACGAGCAGTACAATATCGGGAAAATCATCTCCGCCTTGCAAAACAATACTAGTTATACACATTCAACATGGCCTGGTCGCATAGACGATGATAGCGCATTTATGGGATATGCGAGTCCGGCCAGTGTTGAAAAGTTTTACTATGAAGCAATAAACGCGGGTACAAAGTTGGATAGAGAAAAGTTCATCAACCTTGTAAGCTCCAATGCGTTTAATCTGGGAAATGTTCCGCGTGTCGCTTTTTCTGATCTCCAGTCTGCCATTGTTCTATCTACTGAATTTTAAATACCAATTTTTTTCTTCTTCTCATATACTCGGTTTGTACATGTATGTTTGATCAAACTCGTCAAACCTAGCATATATAATTCAGAACATGTATAAAGTTTCTTAGATTACTCGTTTTAGGCTTGTAACCCTCGTGTAGACGAATATGTCGCACTCAACAACTCTTGGAGTTTTGTTGAGTGCTTGCTTTGAACACTTTCCTTCTGACTGCTTGACCCGTTTGATTAGCTTCTGGCCTCTCAAGCTTCTGGAATAGTACATTATTATTGCGGGAATATCGGTTGTAGCCAGATAGTTAATTCGTCAAAGGTTCTCCAATGATCTTGGACGCCTGTTTCGTCTAGAAGAGCATTATCGTATTTGCCGTCAGTGGAGTCATTCGTGTTGGGCCTATGGGCTTTAGCGACCTCTTGTTTACACCTCCTTTTGACCGTCATCATACAAATGGGACCGATATCAACTAAAGTTGCAGGCAACTGGCAAGCAGCTCCGAAATCTTTCTTGATTTGAGATGCAAATCCAATCCGAGGCCATATTTGTATCGCCTATTGGAAGCCTTTCGCTTGATTTCTTCAAGGATTTCATGCTTTAATTTTGTTCTCCATGTGTTATCAGCCATAACAGGCGCAACAGACTGGTGTTGACACCTCCTAGAGGGTTCTCTCTCATTATCTTCCTAGGCCTAGTTGGAGTAATGGTCCAACGGTAATTGCGTCCTGAGCATATAGAAGAATAAGAGTTTGTGATTCCAACACTAAAACAACTTCTCAGGCCTAAACTTGTAATTTCAGTTTATTAAAGTAGGGAATTAAGTCTCTATTTATAAGAAAGGTGAAGTAAGACCAAGTAACTACACAATGTTTCTTTATGATATGTATTGTGTACTATGTAGCATCTAACAGAAATTAAGATCAAATCATAGATCACGTGACTCAATTTCTTCCACGTAGCTACTTTTTTTCAGTTCACCTTCTTCCTTTCTTCAACCCCCATACGTGTGATTTCAAAATGTCACAATATTCCATGATCTACGATGTAGGTAATCCACGTCCTTGCTGAGATGTAATTCTAACAATTATCAGGCGAACCCTACAGAGAAACCCTCTGTTCAGGAGTTCAAGAACTTTTTTGAAAAGGGTCGCGACGAGGCCAAAATCGACGCCATGAAACGACTCCTCGTCATCATGGTTAACGGTGACCCCATGCCCCAGCTTCTGATGCACATTATTCGATTTGTTATGCCTTCAAAAAATAAGGAACTCAAGAAGCTGCTTCACTTCTACTGGGAGATTTGTCCTAAGCTCCAGGCTGACGGAACTCTTAAGCAGGAAATGATTCTGGTCTGCAATGCTATTAGAAACGATCTTCAACATCCTAATGAGTACATTCGAGGTGCTACTCTGAGATTCCTCTGCAAACTGCGTGAACCTGATCTTTTGGATCCCCTAATTCCTTCTATTCTCTCTTGTCTTGAGCACAGACACGCCTATGTTCGCAAGAATGCCGTTTTTGCTGTCTACTCTATTGCTACTTATGCTCCTCATCATATCCCCGATGCTGCTGAGCTCATCAACACTTTTTTGGAGTCTGAAACTGATGCTACTTGTATTCGTAATGCTTTCGTTGCTCTTAGCAACATGGACCGCGATAGAGCTTTTGCTTTCCTCCAGCAAAAGTACCAGTCAATTGCTACTCAAGATGAGCTTTTGCAATTGGCTTTTATTGAGTTTATTCGCAAGGACGCTGTTGCTCACCCTGATCTTAAGAAGAGCTACTTGTCAATTGTCTTTGACATTCTCGACTCTTCTTCCAACACTGCCATTTACGAGGCTGCCAATGCTTTGACCAAGCTTTCTTCTGACCCCAATGCCATTCAAGGCGCTGCTAGCAAGCTTGTTGAGCTTGCTGTCAAGGAGTCTGATAACAATGTCAAGCTCATTGTTTTTGACCGTGTTGAGCAACTTCATCTGCAAAACCCCAATGTCCTTAACGATCTTACTATGGATATTCTTGCTGCTCTTTCTAGTCCTGATTTGGATGTCCGACGAAAAGTTTTGAACATTGCCTTGGGCATGATTTCCAGCCGAAATGTTGATGACGTTGTCAAGTTCCTCAAGAAGGAGCTCACCAAGACCGTCAACCAAGATTTTGAAAAGAACTCAGAGTACAGACAACTTCTTATCCAGGCCATCCACACCTGTGCCATTCGATTTGCTGAAGTT
>JAKTYJ010000331.1:0-10983 GCA_030674515.1 Geotrichum armillariae | reverse complement strand
CATAGTCCTCCAACGAACTTCTTACTACTTTAATGATATCTTCTGGACTCTTCATCAATTTCTTTTTCGATTTTTCCAAAATAGCTTCTAACAATCTGGTAGCCGTAAGTGCTCTAAACGGATCGCCACTTTCTTCTTTTTGGTCCTCCGTAAACCATTCTCCAAGTAATGAGACAAAATAGGAACTTATATCGGAGTCTTCGAGTAAATCAAGGATTTCAGTGAATTTCTTGACACGGGTTTCTATTTCATCAAAAACAGATGACATACTGTTACTGAGAGAGGCTGTTTCTAGTGATGAAATCAGGTCGTTTCCTAGCTCAGGACTGGCCAATTGCCGGATTTCAGCGGCACCGTTTGAGCTTGAAGCGAATTTCCAGAATTTCGAGTAGTTTTTGAGTAACAGATTTTCACTCATAAGTCGCACACAAATACTCGTTTTAGTACCAACTTGCAAGAGTATAGATACCAATAATGTCGTTGCTAGTTCTGAGCTCTTTTTAGATGTCGTCAAGTAACAAACCAACGCCCATAAAGGTAAAAAGATGGTGTCCGTGCAGGTTTCAATAAGGTCGTTAGAATGCGATTTAGTCACAATAAGATACAAGCAAATCAATGATTCATCTAGTTCTTCTTGTGGTACCACCACAACTTCGGATTTGCTGAATTCGCTAATGGTTGGGTTAAGTCGATTCTGCAATACTTTTTTCAAACCCAGGTTAATAATCTCTGGTCTTTGCGAGTAAATGGCAGTGATAACTTGCAATGATGGAACTGCTAGATTACTCCCCGGTGAGCTTATAATCTTGGCAAGTTGTGCACCAATTTTAAGTGCATATGTCTCAACCGGCACCTTTCTTGGAATAGTTCTAAGAATCTTTGTGGCACGATCGAGGTCAGACAATTGAACCTCATCTTTTTCCCGGCTTCCAGACACAAATTCCAATAACGATTTCACGCCATCAGAGCGTTGCAACGGGATAATAGCAAGTGAATGAGAAATACCACCAATAAACCAAACAGGCGTCGTAGGGCGAATCAGGGAGGTCAAGTGCAAGTACAAGGAGTAAGATTCAATCTGTCGTTGGATAAAATTAAAAGCCGTAATTCCAAACGTCCGCGTTTCTGAAGGTATATTGGCGTTGAAAGCAAGTACAGCGGCAGCACTTACAAAGTCGACAGTATAAGGACCTAATAACAGTAAATCCCGAACATCACCCTTTGTTTTCAACAGCTTATTCAGACCGGTTAAGATGTCATTTAACTGGCCTAGTGAATCACTCGATAGGTCGGCATTGTTTGAAATTGACGGCCCAGAAACTGCGAGTCCAAACTGTTTCGTGCGCAGGCCGATTGGTACACCCACACCTTTTGGAAGACACGAGTGGATACCATCAATGACCAAGAATGTGACAAGAGCATTGAATATTTTCAAGTCGTACAATGAAATTAGAATCAATTCCTTGTCGTTTTGCGGTTGTTCGGTAGTCAATTCTTGAATCCTTAGAATACTTTGAATAAAAAACAAGACAACTTTACGCTCTTTCAATAGAGTTCCTTTTGAGTCGTTATGGGTATTGGCCAACTCTTCTTCAGTCAATGAGCTGTATATCCTGTCAATCCTCTCAGCATGATTCTGATCTATTCTTTTGCCCTGTTCTTTCGAGATTTTGTCCTTATCCTTATTAAACTCAGGCACTAGAACTGACAAAATCACTTCTAACCGTGCAAACAAAACATCTAGAGGCTTTGTATAATTCAGTTTATTTTCGAATTTGCCATTCATATTATTTGCGTGACAAATATCGACTATTGAAGTTTTGGGAAGGTTTGATTTTTTTTTTCCAGTCCTTTTGGGAGGTTTGAAAAAAAAAATTTATCAACTTTTCTTCCTAGACCACATCCACCATCATGACAGCCCTGCTAACGGAAGACAATATTGCTGACATTCTTTTCAGCGCTCGTGCTGGCGAGCAGGATGATCTTGTTGCTTTGACTAAGGATCTGACTACACCTGAAGTCCTAGAAATAAAAGATTCGCTCAACAACACACCTTTGCATATGGCTTCCGCCAACGGTCATCTCGGTAAGCTTTCTTAAACATATCATGGTCATGAAATACTAATGCTGTAACAGAATCCGTTTCTCATTTACTCGCCATGTTGACTCACCACAATTTGCTTAATCTTGTCAACTTTGCCAACGACTCCAAAAACACCCCTTTGCACTGGTCCATCGTCAACGGCCATTTCGACGTCGTCAAGCTTCTTTGTGACGCCGGCGCTGATCCGTTTCTGAAGAACGAGGCTGGCCATGATGCTTTCTACGAGGCTGAACTGAATGAAAAAGAAGAAATCATTGACTATCTATTGATTAAGTATCCTATTGAGCCCAGTGCTGAGGGCGATGATGAGCCTGAATCAGAAAATTAAATCTCTAGAACTAGGGCTGATTATAGTCCAAGAGTCTCTCTGACGTTTTGATGAACGATCTTGTTGAACTGAGCTCTATCATCTCTCCACATTTTCTATATTTATTCTTGTTAAATACTCTTTCTTCAATAAAACCAAAAAGTAGACTTACGCTGGCATCAATATTGGCTCCACTTTCGTCATTTGGTTCTGTATCTACCGTTAGTAGATGCTCTTCCATTGAAGTAATGAATACTTACCAGCAAGCATGCTCATAACACTAATCAGAATCTTTTCTACACTCTGAATCGGACTCCATCTTTCAGAGGCACTCTCGTACATGTTGGGGTCATCGCCGGGAGCATGCAAAATAGAGATACAAACAGTACCGTCCTTGTATACTATTCTGTATTAGCACCAATGTTGATATAGAGCGACCTTACTCACCGTTAGGATGAAAGATGTTGGATGTAAACTTCATCTTAGGCGGGCTTAATGGGTAATCACTAGGAAACGAGAGTGTGGCGGCAAACAAACCGCCGTCGTAAGGTGTGTCTTCAGGACCTTGAATAAGGCATTCCCATTCAAAAAAGTTGCTTCAAACATTCATTAGATATCAAAGTCTTTCAGTATGAGAAGGATATACTCACTCTTCATCAACAGGGCCGGCAGAGATTCCCTCGGGTGGGTCGTTGATAAGCTGACGGTACTCAGTCATGAGTCGTCTCACAGCTGTGGAGGATCCGGTATTCTTCTTGAAACTCATTTTATTCTAATTTGTATGAACTAAAGTTGGTAAAATGGAAGAAGGTCGGTTTTAGTTAGAGAACAGCAGATGGTAATTAAATGTCACGTGGACATGCTGGGAATTATGGATTTCGATTATTTTTTTCAAACCTTCAACCTCAGCCTTAGCTACCATACAAGATTCTACATGCCTACCAAAATGTCGACTCCAGAAAAAGGTCTCAAATCAGGCACTTCCTCACCAGGTTCAAATTCTTCTTCATTGCGAACTGCTCGTGGTAGCCCAAGTGTATACCCCCATTTACTGAAACGATCTAAATTATTCATTTCACCGTCCCAGATTCAGCATCTGTTACAAAAGAATGGATTGGCGAGGACTGAGTTCAAGATGCTTCTAGGTCAGGCTTTGGAAATCATCACTCAGGGAGGCCGAGAAATGAAATTGTAAGTATTCTATTATTGAGAATATTGAAAAGATATCTAACATGAAACAAAGTCCAATTCAGACACTAGGTACCGCGATGCTGTTGATGCAGCATTTTTACCTTTTCAATACTAATTTAATTCTCGCTACGAGCATCGAAACAGCCTGTGCTTCATTATTAGTAGCCTCGAAGATTGAAGATACGCCCAAGAAGAGCAAAGAAATAATAACTACAGTGTTTTCTCTCAAAGGAGGTTTGCTGCCAGCCGCCGCCAAACTCGAGGAAACGCGAATCAGAGTGCTGAGTTTGGAACGACATATTCTAGAAACACTAGGCTTTGATTTCAGACAGAACAGTCCGCAGTACTATGTGATCAAAATGAGTAAAGACCTATCTCTCTCCCGCTCGGTTGCAAAAGTAGCTTGGTCTATTTCAACCGACGCTTTTGCGACCAACATCTACTTACACGTTCCCGCGCACACAGTTGCTCTGGCTTGTATAATTCTTGCTGCCAAATTACGAAAAGACGATTCTCTGTTCCCGTTAGACTCATCTCGGTTTTACAGCACAAGGTACAAGACCAACATTGCGTTACTAGAAATCCTGGATCTCTATATTGACAAACCGGTGCCAATGCCGGCAGGTTTTCAATTGTCGCGGGATCCTGATTTTTCAAATTACATGGGGACCTTTCTGGATTTCAGAGCTGATATCAATAAAGCCGTGTCGAATTACCAGAGTAGTCATTTTGAGAGTTTTAATCGCGATTTGTCGGTGGAGCAGCTTAGAGATTTAGCTATAAGAACTGGGAAATTGAGTGATGAAGGTACTGTACGCTACATCTTGGGCTGGGAAAAATAGTCACATCTTTTTATTTATCTAGTTAAGCTGCCATTATCTTGCCATAATACGAATACATGTTTTTGCGCATCGGATCTGTTTCCTTCAATCTCTGAATCAACTCCTCACAAGTCAAGTCGCCGCCCACATCAGGTATCTTGGAGGTTGTGGTCTTGCAGTACCACAAATAGGTCGCCAAAAAGTACATGCAATTTTTACTCTCTGGCTCGACTTCATACAATTCGCTCACCGATTTAATCTCCTGTTCCAGCAATTCATACTTTTCATCTAAAGTAAAGTCAGGCACGATCTCCAGTGTCGACATTACAATCCACTGATGGTAGAGCCATGCGCTCTGATCATCGGGGTCTGTATAAATGGCCTGTGTCGCGTACTCTATTTCCTCCTTCAAAAAGGATCTTCTTTCAGATGAAGTGAATGATTGAAGAAAGGATGGAATGAGTTTGGATCTGTTGTGCCATGCGGAGTAGTTGGAAAAGTTTTCGTTAATCTTGGAAGTAGTGTACTTGAACTCATCTTTCGTACTTGATTCCTGTGTACTAGATTCCAGTTTCTGAATCACATAGCGCCGATAATGCCAACCATGAAAGTTCCGCGGGTCCTTTGAGAGCAGGTAATTAACTAATTGGAGTTCTGAAGCCCAGTCAGCCGTTTTATCATGGTTTAAACACCAAGTCCTATGGTTCCAGAGCCAATATGATTTAGGCAATGACTTTAACTTGGTTTGAATAAAATAAAGATCGTTATCAATCACCTTTTTTCGCTCTTCATCACTTTCTTCTGTTAGCCAAAGTATAACGAGGTAGCAGAGAACTCACTTCATGCTGGGAAATAGACCCCCCAATATAATCTCTCGTCGGATATTCCAGACTGTATAGTTTTCAGGGTATCTGTTTAATAGCTCGGTAGTCACTTTGAATGATTCTTCATCTTGAACATGGTTATCTCTCTATTTCAATCCAATGTTAGATTTTGAACAAGTCGAAACTATCCAGATCAAATAGATTCAATCTTGTAACATGAAATAAAGGTTCATACCTGGTTCAAGACTGTCGCCATCAAATCCTGATACTCCGTAATCAGTTTCGCATCTAAGCGATGCTTTTTATCAAGAATATCTTGAGTTTTCTTGACTCTCCTCACTGAGTGTTTCTATAATGTATTAGCAAACAACTTGGAAACTTAACGAGAGGTCTTACCATTATGCCCGTCAAACGTGGAAGAATTGAATTTGGGAGGTAGTTGAAATCAATATATATGGGAGTTACATTCCCTTACCTGTTCCTCCAAAACACACACTCAAAAACTCAAACCTTCCATCATCATACCTTCAACTTAGCCATAAAACAATGTCAGTCGCACCTCCAAGAAAACCATCTTCTGCTCGATCTTCAGCAACAGGCCTAGCTCCAACTCGATCAAAAGTAGCATTGAAGGGGTCTTCTAAAATAGTAGCTGAGTTCTTTGGTAAGTCTTTCTCCCCACCACCATTCTCACCAATACTTTCAGCTTCATCGTCAATGTTTCTTTTGACATGCTGACAAAAGAATAGAATACAGTATCAACAGTATCCTCTATCAACGAGGAATCTACCCTCCTGAAGATTTCCAAATAGTCAAGAAATACGATTTAAACGTCTTGGTTACTATTGACAGTGAAGTCAAGAGTTATATCAAAAAGATTATTGGTCAATTGCATAGTAAGTTTCTCATTCTCATTCACTATGTGATATGCTAACTTGTTGATATAGAATGGCTTGTTGGAGGCAAAATCTCCAAACTCGTTGTTGCAATCGTCTCCAAATCAACTGGAAATGTAATCGAACTTTGGCAATTCGACGTCAATGTGAAATCTCAAGGTCAATCAGCAACATTATCTCATTCTGAAGGAACTCTAGCTAGCGATGGAAAACCGCAAGAAGGTAAATCACAAGAAGAAGTTCAAAAAGAAATCCAAGCCATTATCCGCCAAATCACAGCTTCAATCACATTTCTCCCAGTCCTTGATGCTGGTCAATGTACTTTTAACGTCCAGGTATATGCGGATGCAGATGCTTTGGTGCCAACAGAATGGGCGGACTCAGCTGCGAAGGAAGTTAAAAACGCAGAAAAGGTTCAGTTGAGAAGTTTTAGTACAGATACACATGAGATTGGAACGCTTGTTGCGTACCGACTGGGTGATGATGATGCTTAACTGTTGGAATCTTGATAGGAAATAGAAATAAATAAATAAAATTCAACGACCACGACAGACCAATATAAAAAAAAAATGAAATACATGTGTTTTTTAAAAAAGTAATATGCTAAATGTGTGCAAGTATCAAGGTGAAGCCACAGCTTGTCCAATCTCCACTTCAATTTTCTTTCGTACCACTGCTAAACGATGACTTAAGCTCTCCACGAATTGAACTACAATCGTCGTATCCTCCTCATCCAGCTCAGTCTCAGTACCTGTCTCATCAGACGCCGACGACTCAAGTAGAGCTTCCAACATCCAGATAGCCGTTCCATATGCTAACTGACAACCATCCAAATCAACTTTCTTTGCCTCACTCTCAGCTGCGTTTCTGGACATTTCCATTGCCCTATCAAAAATCAATTTTTCAGAGGTGATTCCCGCTACCTTCAATCTCTCAGCTACCTGCAGGTGTTGGGAAATCCGAGTCTGTGCGTGCTCTGCTTTTTCAAGGCTTTCGTTGAATTTCTCTCTAATCCATTGCACTGTGTCAATCAGTTTCGAGGATGCACTATCGTTTGACTTCCACCACAAGCTGGCGTTGTTCATGGCTTTTGAGAGTAAACTCAGGGTTTTGACATAGAGCACAATGGCTTCCTGGGCTACCACAACTAAAAACTCGGCAGAGAGTTCTTCATCTTGCTGTTGCTGGAGAGGAACTAGTTGCGAAAACTTGACTTCCGCAAAAATGCTAATAACCTTAGCTTTCGTGGCCAAATCCTCAAGCGCTTTGATGACCTTGCGTTCGTCTGAATCAATCAAAGGCGGAATAGATCTCTGCGAAAACTGCGGTGGAGTTGTGGAAGTGGTTTCGCCGTACTCGTTTACTTTAGTTCCAAACAACCTTGCAGACGCCATGTTAAGCGCGCGTGCGAGCGCATTCGACGGCGACGAGCCGTAGGAAATGGAATTTCGGCGCTCACTTCCTAGCGAGCTCGGTCTACTTCCACTAGACCGGGACGAGCTGGATCTGCGGTGACGCCCATTCGAGGCAGATGTGTTAGCTCGGTCTTTAGGCGAGTTATGCGCAAAATAGTCAGCGAGAGTATTGATTTCAACAGCTCGCTTTTCGACAACCACATAATCTGAGTCCATGGCTCGAGCTTCTGGAAACTTTTCTTGCTTACTGAATGCTTTAGCTTGCCCAGAAGGCTTTGCACTCTGAAGCAACCACGAGGCGCCTGGAGAAGGAGATGTCTCTGCTTGAGGAGATCTAACTCCCTGAGGATATTGCTTATAAGGACTAGTAGCAGTAGGCTCCAGGTCAGTAGATGTTCCTACCGAACTAGGCCTGCTAGAGATACTCGGCATTCTTTCGGGAACGGATCTCATTGGTTCAGGTCTCTTTTGAGCACCGGGCCCTCCTAGTTGAATGTACTCTGAAATGTACATGTTTTCATTAAGCTGAGTCTGGTCCAACGGTTTATGGTCCGCCTGAATCTCCTCAACGATAACCGGATCATTAAAGAACTCAGCAAACCCCATTCTCTCTGTCGGGTTCTTTTTCAGCAGGGCCCTGATCAGTCTGCGGACCTCTGGAGAGACAGTACTGGACGCAGGGAACTTGATGACATCGTTTCCCTTTTCAATATTAGACAAAAGGTCCACATGGTTGTTTGCGCGGAAGGGAGGGCGTCCTGTAACCATTTCGTACAAAACAGCACCAACCGACCAAAGATCAGCTTTGGCGTTATACTTTTCGTAACGCAGAATTTCAGGCGCCATGTATAGTGGTGACCCGCACAGGGTTTCCGCAAGCGAGGTGCTGGGTAAGATTCTGGCGAACCCAAAGTCCGCCAGTTTCAGCACAGGGAGCTCCCAAATACCTTTATAGCCAGCATTCCTGGCCTCTTGTTCTGTTTTCTTTGGTGGGCACAATAACAAGTTTTGAGGTTTGATATCGCGGTGTACTAAATGGCGTTCCCTTAGAAACTCCAGTGCACTTGCGAGCTGTTTCAAAAAGTGCCGTGCCAGATCTTCGTGAAGCCCATTCTCGGGGGTACTGGGATATCTCTGGAACATTTCTGCGACGAGAGGAAGTGAGTTTGATATCTCATGGCGTTTTCTAAAGAAGAACGAGAGGTCGCCTAGCGAACAGTACTCCATAATGAGAAAGAAATAGGCAGCGGTCTTTTGATAGTCCATAAGACGCACGATATGAGGATGAGACATGGTTTTGAGAATAACAATCTCAGACTCCAGGTTGGTGAGCAGTTTCTTGTTGAGCTTGGCTCGCTGAACAGCTTTGATAGCGACTGTTGACTTATTGGGGACATGAAGGCCTTTATAGACGTTTGCAAAGGAGCCTCTACCGATTTCAGCGCCAACCTTGTAGTCGCCAAACAGGACTATAGGAGGATTAGCAGGTGCTTGTGAAGACATGTTGTATTTGGTGGTCGTAGTAAGAATAATGGTGGATGAGTCAAACCATCCTTGGTTTAAAAGAAAGAAGAAAGAGAGTTCAAAAAACAACATTTTGGCTGGGAGTTGCCGATAAAACTCAGCCTTGCGATTATGCCTGTTATCAGCTGACTCAGCGGGGCTGCTTCAAAATCAGCACATCACGTGTACCCCACATGGGCTTATCATTACACCATCACACGGAAGATGTCGTGGTTCAAATCGCACACAAAATTCACCTTTTTCCACCTTTTCTTCTTACCATCAACAATCTTGATTTCCTCTCTTCAATATGGTGAGTTTGGTTTGGGATTGGTGGTGCTGAAGGCTAACCTTCATACTAGGTACAGAAAGCTCGCTCACAAGAGGAAAAAGAACGGGCCATGCTCGAGTTCTTCTACAACTCATGCGAATTCTACAACATCAAGGAACTGGAATCAGTGTGTGCCAAAAAGATTAGTATCAGTTCCATGCAAATCAAGGCTTTGCTGAAATGCCTGACAGATAATTCTCTTGTTCGTGTCGAGAAAATTGGTGCTGGAAACTATTACTGGGCGTTTCCAAGTGATGGTAGAGCTAATCGAAACAATCGAATTGCTACTCTCACAGAAAAGACAGCGACTTTGGCTCAAGAAATGGAGCAGATTAATGTTGATATCAGCAATGCCAGTTTGGAAAGAGAAGCTTTAGTATTAAGAGAAAAACCCTCTCGTCTAATGAACTTGTTGACTAACATTTCAATAGGAATCAAGAGAAGCAGATTTACGAGAACTCAATGAGCTTCGCAAACGTTATAATGAAATGACTTTGTTTATTGAAAAAAGCTCACAGACAAGCCCTGAGCTTTTAAACAAGCTAAATAAAGCTGAATCTGAACTGGTATCAGCCATCAACAATCATACTGAAAACATTCACTCAATGATTTCTTACCTTCGAAAAATGAGCTTTTTAGAAGCTTCTGTCATTGAAGAGGAATTCGGTATTAAAGAACAAGATTTAGAAGAAGTTTCCTAGTCTTTTTTTTTTCAACGGCTCCCTAACCCTAGCCTCACTGAAGTTTTTTTTTTTTTTTTTTTTTTTTTTCTCCCAACTTACGTAAAACGGAAAATTTTTTCATCATGAAATCAAAAAAATATCAAAAAAAAATATCGACAAAGGCCTACTTCTCTCTTTCTTTTAATAATATTTCATTACAGAAAAAATTTCACAAACTTTTCACACAATGGGCAAGTCAAGTAGCATTACTGAGAAGAAATCCAAGAAGGTTGACGCTCCTGTCGACAACTCTTCCGAGTCTGAAGCCTCCAACAACTCTGGTTCTGAAGCTTCTGAGGCTGAAAAGAGCGATGCCTCTGACTCTGAGAGTGAAGCTGAAGAGACAAACAGCAAGAAGCGTAAGAATGAGGAAGGTTCCGAATCTCCCAAGAGAGCCAAGATTGAGGAGACCCCTGCTGAGGAAGAGAAGTTTACCATCTTTGTTGGATCCCTTTCTTGGGGTGTTGATGATGCCCGTCTCCGCAGCGAGTTTGAGCACATTGGTGAAATCATTGGTGCTCGTGTCATTACTGAGCGTGACTCTGGTCGCTCCAAGGGATACGGATATGTTGACTTCAAGACCGAGGCTGCTTCCAAGAAGGCTGTTGACGAGATGAGAGGTCACGAAATTGATGGCCGTTCCATCAACGTTGATATTTCCATTCCCAAGAAGCCTGTTGACCGCTCCGCTGGTCGTGACGGTCCTTCTACTCCCTCCGACACTTTGTTTGTCGGTAACCTTTCTTTCGATACTGAGCAAGGTCAGGTCCATGATCTGTTTAGCCAGCACGGTACCGTTCTCAGTGTCAGACTTCCCACTCACATGGAGTCTGGTCAGCCCAAGGGATTCGGTTACGTTCAGATGAGCT